>CAUYQG010061855.1:0-17485 GCA_963574415.1 Tarsius wallacei | reverse complement strand
CGCTAGGGTGGGCAAGGGGTCAGAGGCAGCTTCCTGGAAGAAGCGGCAGGAGCCGAGATCTGGGAGAGAGTTCCGACAAGGACTTGGGGAGGGGGCTGCAGTGCCCGTTTCAGGGAGGCAAGACTGGCTCACGCTACGCAGTTTCACGAGCACCAGAAAGGCAAGGGTCAGGGGAGCAGCAGAGAGACCTGATTCTGCACCAGGGCAGCTGGACCTGGACCCCCGGACCAGAGGTCTAGCCTAGGGCAGACGCTCCCAGCGGCATGAAGACATTCCAGCCACAGGACCCTCAGGGCCACAGCCAAGGGTGTGCCGCCGCACCACAGAAACCCTGCCCCCTAGAGGCTGGTCAGGGGCAGACGCTCCAGGAGAGGGAGAAAAGGCGGCGGTCGCCAGCCAGGGGCCGGGACCATGGGGGACGAGGCAGGAGAGAATGCCCAGGGCTGGTCTGGAAGGCCTCAGGGGGCACCTCTCAGGAAGGCTGCGCTGTCCTGGAAAGCAAGTCTGTTGCTGGGAACTGGCGGAGCAACAGCTTCCAGGGCGGTGGCACGTCCCCCACCCCCCGGCGGAGAGCGCCCCTGTGGGGACAGCATGCAGATAGTGCGGCCACCTCCTTCCACCCCCACAAGCAGCACGGAGGCCCCTGCCTGGACCAAGTGCAGTCCAGGCCCGTCTCTGCAGAAAAAGAAGGCCACACGCAGCCAGCACAGGAAGAGCAGCAGAGCTGAGAGAAAACATCGGGCCACACGGCAGCCCACACATGGGGACCTGAGAGTCAACAGAGGAGGATGTCGTCACGGCCACAGCCGGCGCGTTAAGGAACACAAGAGGAGGGGACTGAACGACAGAATGGATGAAGCGCGGGGAACCTCAGCAGAGTCTGAAATGTATTTCCAGAGCCAAAAGGACCTTCCGACTGCAAGATAAAAACCCCAAAGTATGTATGAACCTAGTGGACAGCCTTAACAAGAGTCTGGACACAGCAAAAGGCAGAATTAGTGAAGTTTAAAACACCAAGTTTAAAACACAGTCTTAATGTACTTAACAATAAAACGTCAGTGTAAAGTAAAAAAACTGACAGAGCTAAAAGAGGAAACAGACAAATCCACATCAGAGTAGGCAATTAACAATCTCGCCTGGTAACTAACAGAACAAGCTAGTTGAGAATACAGAAGATGTGAACAACAACCAAGCCGATCTAAGAGAAACAGAAAACTCCACTCAAATGCAAAACCCAGTTTGTTTTCAAACACATAGAACATTTACCAAAATAGAGCAAATACTGGTCACAAAGCAAAGTTCAACTAATTTCAAAAGACTAAAATCCCAGAGTGTGTTCTCTGACCACAGTGTGATCAATTAAAAATCACTAAAAGGGCCGGGTACAGTGAGTGATTCAGGCCTGTAATTTCAGCACTTTGCGAGACCAAGGTGAGGTTTTGCCTGAGCCCACGGGTTTGAGAACAGCCTGGGCAACTGGGCGAGACCTCATCTCCATAATTAATTTAAAAATTAGCCGGCTGTGGTAGTGGGCCTCTATAGTTCCGGCTACTTGGAAGGCTGGGGCGGAAGGATCGTCGAAGCCCAGCAGGTTGACGATGGGGCGGCCATGAGCCTGCCGCTGCACTCCAGCCTGGGTGACAGAGACTCCAACTCAAAAAAAAAGGAAGAGGCTGGGCTCAGTGGCTCAGCCTGTAATCCCAGCACTTTGGGAGGCTGAGGTGAGTAGATTGCCTGAGCCCACAGGTTCGAGACCAGTCCTGGCAACTTGGTGAGACCCTGTCTCTACAATTAAAAAAAGTCAGGCGTGGTAGCACGCATCTGTAGTTCTGGCTACCTGGAAGGCTGAGGCAGAAGGATTGCCAGAGCCCAGCCCTCCAGCCTGGGTGACAGAGTGAGATTCCAACTCAAAAAAGAACCCTAAACAGGAAGCCCAAGCATGAAACATAAAAAACCTGTGCACTACCGGGTTTGGTGGCTCAGAGTCTGTCATCTCAGCACTTTGGGAGGCCGAGGTGAGTGGACTGCCTGAGCCTGCGGGTTTGAGAATAGCCTGGGCAACTTGGCGAGACCTCGTCTACATAATAAATTTTAAAATTAGCCAGCTGTGGTAGTGGGTGCCTATAGTTCTGGCTACTTGGAAGGCTGAGGTGGAAGGGTCGCCGGTGCCCAGCAGGTCGATGCTGGGGTAGCCGTGAGTGTGCCACTGCACTCCAGTCTGGGTGACCGAGTGAAACTCCAACTCAAAAAAAAAATCACTAAAAGAACAATAACTAGAAAATCCCAAATGCTAGGAAATTAAACAGAACATTTCTAAAGAATGCAAAGGTCCAAAAGGATATCACAATAGAAACCAGAGAATGACAAACTAAATTGAAATAAAATAGATGAAAACAGATAAAAGTAAAAAATCAATTAAAGAGAAATCAGACAGCAGAGAAAACTCAACAAGGCTAAAGTTAGTGCTCTGCAAAGAGTAATAAAACGGACAAGCCCCTAATAAGACTTTTCAAGGGGGAGCGGAAAAGGAGAAAAAACAAACGGCTAGCATCAGGAATCCAAAAGGGGCATCCCACAGATCCCATGGACACAGAATACAGTGAGGTTACAACAGCTTGATGCCACCAAAGCTGACGATGCAGATGAGTATGACAAACTCCTCAAAAATAGGTTTATCAGAACAGAAACTTGTAAGTTGACTTACCTATGCTAGAAAGTTGAGTGCTTAACTTAAAGCCATCCACAAAAATAAAACGAAACCCCAGGCCCAAACAGCGCCAGTGAAGAATCCTTCCAAATGTTTAAAGAAATAATAATCTTATACACATTCTTATAGATGCTGGAAGAAGGCAGACTTCCAAATACATTTTATGAGAGCAGCATAACTGATACCAAAACCAAAGACAAAAAAATAAAATAAAATACAACTACAAGCCAAGCAAAAACAATACTAGCAAATCAAAATAAGGAAGGAATTGTGTGTGTGTGTTTGTGTGTGTGTGTGTGTGAGAGAGAGAGAGAGAAAGAGAGAGAGGGAATTCTCATTATTCAAAGTGATTATGATGAGTTGTTCCTAGGGGAAATACAGGGTTAGGTTCCTATGAGCCTCTGGTCAAAAAAGTTTCATCAAGCAACTAATCCACAAACTTGGCTTAGGCTTCCACTTAAAGATGCCCTACTGGCTGGGCATGGTGGCTCCCTCCTATAGTCCCTGCACTTCGGGAGACCAAGGCGGGAGGATCACTTGAGGCAAGGAGTTCAAACACAGCGAGACCTCGTCTCTACCAAAAAAAATAATAAGATTAGCTGGGCGTGGTGGAGGCTGACGTGGGAGGTCAAGGCTGCAGTGAGCTGGGATAGCACCAATACACTACAGGCTGTGTGACAGAGCCAGACAGTCGCTAAAAAGATAAAATGTTTTGGAAGAGACACCTCACTGAACATGCGCTGCTGAACTCACACCAGTGGCACCTACTTCGCTGCCTTCTTGTACTGAGGAACACAGACAGAACCTCAGCACTACACTAGGGGCCACCTTAAACAGCAAAATTGCCCAAAAAACCCTCCAACAACGATGTGAAAATAGAATAAACAGCCACAGAAAGGCACCTGCTTACAGCATGAAAGCAGACGAGAAGCAGTGCCCGCCCGGTTCACTGTGGCTGGGATGCCCCATCGGGAGACTCAACCTTACTGCCGCCTGACATACGCGTGTGCCTGCCACCACCACAAGTATATCTTATCAAGCAGGCAAGTTCACAAATCCAGAATCTAAAAATAATAAGGATTGACTGTGCACGCTGTGCCTCTGTGTCTGATATACAAACGCAAAAGACAATACTTCAGCCGGGCTTGGTGGGGCTCAGTCTGTCATCCCAGCACTTTGGGAGGCCGAGGCAAGTGGATTGGCTGAGACTGCGGGTTCAAGACCAGCCTAGGCAACTCTACACTAAAAAAAAAAAAAAAATTAGCCGGGCATGGTGGCGCGCACCTGCACTACAGTTGCAGCTACTTGGAAGGCTGAGGCAGAAGGATCACCGGTGCCCAGCAGGTCAACTCTGGTATGGCCATAAGTGTGCTACTGCACTCCAGTCTGGGCGACAGAGTGAGACTCCACTTTAAAAAAAAAGACAGTATTTCATGACCAGGTAGAGTTGACTCCAGAATGCACGGGTGGTTTAATGTTTGAAAAAAAATCAATCAATCAATGCTATGTGCTACATTAACATAATAAAAGAAAAAAAGACTATCTCAATCCATGCAGAAAAAGCGTTTGAAAAATTTCAACACACATTCATGGCAAAATCTGTCAGCTGCTAGGAATAGAAAGGAACTTTCATCTGATAGTCACAAAATCTTACAGCTGACATCATACTTAATGGAGAAATACTTAACACTTTCTCCAAATTTGAAAACAAAACAAGGCTGTCCTCTGTCACTATTTCTTTTCACCCTTGCACTGGACTAACCAGTATACTAAGTCAAAAAAAGGAAATATTCATACGGAATGGAGCCAAACATGAGCCAGAATAGCCAAAACAATCCTAAGCAAAAAGAACAAAGCTGGAGGCATTACTCTGCCTGACTTCAAATTATACAGCAAGGCTACAGTACCCCAAACTGCATGGTACTGGTACAGGAGCAGACACACAGACCAATGGAACAGAACAGAGAATCCAGAAATAAGCCCAAATACCTACAGCCAACTGATCTTTGACAAAGAGAGCAAAAACATACGCTGGGGAAAGAACACTCTGTTCACCAAATGGTGCTGGGAAAAATGGATAGCCACATGCAGAAAAATGAAACTTGATCACACTCTCTCCCCATATACAGAAATTAACTCAAGATGGATTAAATTAAGCCTTTAATGTCAGATCTGAAGCCATAAAAATCCTAGAAGAAAACCCAGGAAAAGTTCTTCTGAGCATAGCTCTAGGCAAAGAATTTATGGCTAAACCCCCAAATGCAACAACAACAAAAATAAGTGGGACTTAATTAACTAAAAAGCTTCTGCACAGCCAAAGAAATAATCAACAGAGCAAATAGGCAACCTACAGAATCGGAGAAGACATCTACAACCTATACACCTGACAAAGGATTTATATCCAGAATCTACAAAGAACTCAAACAAATCAGCAAGAAAAAAGTAAATAATCCCAAAAGTAGGCACACAACATGAACAGACATCCCTCAAAAAAAGATATGCAAATGGCAGACAAATGAAAAAATGCTCAACGTCACTAATCATCAGGGAAATGCAAATCAAAACCACAATGAGATAACGCCTAACCCCAGTCAGAATGGCCATCATTTAAAAACAAAAAACAATAGATGCTGGCGTGGATGCAGAGAAAAGGGACTGCTTACGTTGGTGGGAGTGTAAATCAGTACCACCTCTACAGAAATCGATATGGAGGTGTCTCGAAGAACTAAAAGTAAATCTACCATTTGATCCAGCAATCCCACTACTAGGTATCTACCCAAAGGAACAGAGTCATTATATGAAAAAGACACCTGCACTGGCGTGTTCATCGCAGCACAATTCACAAATGCAAAGGTGTGGAATCAACCTAAATGTCCCTCAACCGATCAGTGGATAATGAAAATGTGGTATATATACAAGGGGATCCAAAAAATATGACATTTATTTATAACAAATTGTGTATTTATTCTTATTTGTTTAAACTTCAGTCACCTTCAAAGTACTCTTTGTTTGATGCAATACATCTATCAAGATGCTTTTTCCACCGCTCAAGACAGTTTTGAACTCATCAATTTTGATGTCTTTTAGTGGTTCTGACATTTTTGTTGCACCTCGTCCCCATCAGCAAAGCATTTCCCTTTGAGGATATTTTTCATTTGGGGAAACAAAAGAAGTCACTCAGGATGAGATCGGGTGAGCAAGAAAGGCAGCGTGTGGGAGACATGCCATTTCTGGTCAATAACTGAATACTCTGCATGGTGTGGGCAGGTGTATTGTCATGATGAAAGAACCACTCACCTGTTTGCCGTAACATGGGACATTTCTCCTACAAATCATGACGCAACCTGCTCAAAACTTCCAGATAAAAACTTTGATTGACCAATGATCTGGAGGAACAAATTCCGAGTGTAATACAAGAGGCCAGCCCTTCAAAAGATACTTCCGGGTTTTTTGGTTCCCCTTGTACACTATGGATTACTATTCAGCTACCAAAAAGAATGAAATAACGTCTTCTGCAGCAACGTGGATGAAATTGGAGAACATCATCCTAAGTGAAATAACGCGGGAAGAGAAAACCAAACACTGCATGTTCTTCATCTATAAATGGGTGCTGAACCAAGGATCCACAAAGACATTGGGAAAGGTGTGACGGACGCTGGAGACTCAGAAGGGGGAGGGCAGAGGGTTGAAAAAACCACCTATCGAGTCAATGTGCACAGGTAGAGGTGGAGGATACACATAAAGCCCAGACCAAAAACTATTTGTTCCCGGTAAAGCGACTGAAATTCTTAAAAATTGAAAAAAAAAAGACAAAAATTATAAATAAAGAAGCAAAGCTGTTGCTAGCAAATGACATTAAAAATACATTCGAATCTACCAAGTATTGACTTTAGCAAAAGTCACTCTGTACATATCAATTAAAATAATAAACTGCATTTCTACTCAGCACAAAGTAGAAAACGAAGTTTTAAAAATACCCTTTATAATAGCACCAATAAACACGTCTTACAAAATACGCACAAGACTGCTACACTAAAAACTATAAGACACTGCTAAGACCTTAACAGAGAGGTCAACCATATTCATAGACTAGAAGTATCAACATTGTTACGATAGCAATTCTCCCCAAATTAAGAGTCAATGCAAACCTAATCAAAATCCTATTAGGAATCTCTCAGGCAAGTGACAAGCTAATCTTAAAACCTATATAGATATACAATGAAAACTCACCAAGTTGGAGGACTCGCACCACCTGAGACTTACTTCAAAGCTGAGATAACTGAAACAGTGTGTCAGTGACTCAGGGAGAGGCAAGAGACACACAGTTACACAAGATTCATCACACAGGCACCACTGCAATTCAAGAAAAAGAACCTTGACCCATACACACCTCATACCACACATTAAAAATTAAGTTAGGAAGCAAAGACTCCTTAAATAGTACACAAACACATTATCATTAAAATAAAGGTTGATAACTTGGACTTTATTAAAATAAAAGACAACATCAAGAGAATCAAAGGGCAAGCCGCAAACTGGAAAAACAGTTTGCAGAAGGGCCTGCATCAGGCAGATGACATCCAACGTTGACCGGGACGGAGAGCGGGGAGAACTCCTCCAGACTGCAAGAGCGAAACTGTTGAGCAGCCCTTGCAAGCCGACCACACGCCCCAAACGACTCCCAGCCACCTATCAAGTACCACGTGCCAGTGTCTACTAAAAGACACACGCCAGAACGCACACGTCCGCAAGAGAAAACAGCCCAATGTCGGCCAACAGTAGACAGGGTAGGCCAGCCTGACACATGCCAACAAAGCAACACGATACGGTCACAAAATGCACGCACCCGCATGGATGGCTTGCATCCCCCAAGGAACACAGAGCGGGAAGACACCTCATCCCATGGGACCAGGAAGGACTGGCTGCTCCGACAAGGCACCCTTGTGGGAGCTGAGTCAACGGCAAGGGGCCCAGACAACAGCCTCCAGGGCGATCGCTGACTCTGAGGTCTCCAGCCCCTCTGAGGGTGCGGCTGAGGTGTGTACACAGGGGCCTTCTTCCAGTGTGTCCCCTCTGACCCTGCCTCCTGGCTGTCCCTGCTTGGCTACACCTTCCTGCCTCCATCCTTTGCTCCAACTGGGTCTCCATCAGGGCAAGCACATCCCGCCAGTCCATGCCTGACCCTGTCCCAAGAGGACGTCGTCTTATCACGAAGGGTCCCGTCTCCCTCTACTCTCAGCACTTCCACCTGTGGCTGTCCCTTCCCACCCCCAATCCCCATGGCTGACTTGTCTTGTGAAAGGTTCCTGAGCCAGGACTGCTGGCCAGGGCCTGCAGGGATCCCAGGGCAGGAAGAGCAAGACCCACGCCAATAGGCGGGTGACGTCATGTCTCAAAGGCACAACGGAGGCTCGGCTCTAAATTCCAGTGGGAAAGACACAGACGTCAAGTCCTGGAGCAGATGCCCTGACGAGGAGGGCACTCAGTACCCGAGGCCTCTCGGGAGGGGGTGTCTGACCCGGGGCGCCGTGGAGAGGAGTGTCCCGGCACAGCAGAGCCAGGAGGCGCAGCAGCCGTGGAAAGCAGGGGCCGAGGGTGGGGCTGGGCCAGGTCGGGGCAGGAGGGACTGCCGGGGTCTGGCCGCACAGGAGGATGGGAGCAGCCACGGAGGGAGGGATGGGGATGGTGTGAGCCGAGGCCTGGACAGCGAGCAGGGAGAGCCAAGAGTCTGCCCACCACCTCGCTCCATGGCCTCGGCCCACGGTGAGGCCCAGGCTCGGCCACCCTAGGGGCTGTGCCCGGAGCCCCTCAGACTCTTCCTGAGGACCTGACGTCCTACAGGCTGTTCCCTGAAGCGGCGCCCTGCCGAGCAGGCTTCACCTCTTCGCCCGAGCCCACTTACTCTTCTCCCCGTGCCGGTTCAGGTGCAGGCTGCTGAGGTCGGCTTGGAACTGAGGCCCCACCATGATCTCCTGCAAAGGCAGAGGCCCAGGGTCAGGGCACTGAGGAAGCATCCTGGTTGGACAGGGGGCCAGCCACCACGTGCTGTGGTGGGCTCCAGGCGGAGGGCCGCTGTCCACACCCAGACCCGCCGGAGCAGCCTGCCTGCTGACGTCCAGTTCTGGGGTCTGAGGACGGGAGGCAGAAGCCCAGGTGTGTGAGTTTGTGGGCTGCGTCCTACGGCCACCCAGGAGGCTCCAGAAAGGCTGACGGAGCACAGTGCTCTGGGTCCCCGTTCACCTCAGGAGCCAGGTGGCCCAGGCCTTCCGAGAAGGGCCCAGGGGGACTCAGTGGTGGCAACCACGGGTGGGAGACACAGGGAGACGGCAGAGCCACATACCTTCTTACATTTGTTGGCAGGAAGGGAGTCCTCCTCAGCATCGGAGGAGGCAGAGGAGTCGGGCTCTTTGTCTTCGTCAGCCAGGAAGCGAGCTTTAGGAAATGAGAAGCAGGTCAGGTGCCTCCCGCATGGGCACAGCCTGGCCCCACCCTCCTGGGCGACAAGCTCTCTATCTCCACTCTCTGTCCACCTGACCCCCACACTGTGACCCCTCCTTGAAGAGTACACGGATGGGCACAGGACCCAGAACCCAGACACGCCCCTGAGGAAAGAGGCCTCTGCCCTCTGCTGTTGCCACATCAGTGGGCTCCCAGCCCCCGGCTCCCAGGAAAAGTCCGTAGAGGCAGGCAGACCTGAGGGAGGACACTTCTGGAGGTGCTGTCCCTGATCTGCTAGGGGAACCAACACAGTCCCTCTTGGTTTAAACCAAAACCACTCCACTCAGCTCACAGGCCAGGGCAGAGAACGAGACACCCAGGGCTACCCACACTCCCCACATGGGCAGACACCCTTGTCTGTGCACGTGTTCTCGGCCTGCGCCAACCCCAACACCCTTCATCGCCAACGCTAGAACCTCGCAGGGGTCCAGCTAGAGGGGAGGACGGAACAGGAACACTTACGTCCACTCTGGTTAGGGAAAAGGTCGGAGGCCTCGTGGGAGGTCACGGATGGGGTGAGGTCGTCTGCAGATGACTGTGTCTCTTCCTCTTCTTCCCCTGAAAGCAAATCCTTCGCTATTTGTTCCTTTTAACAAGAAAGTAAAGAACATTTTGCAGTTTGTTTTAGGAATCTCAAAATAACAGCAACGACAACAACAGTGAGGACTGGAACAAGAAGCTTCCCTTGCTGGGAGCCTGGGGCATGTGGGGCTGCCACTCTCATTCTGTAGACAGGACAGCTGTACCCATGGCCACAAATGCTGGGACAGTTACAGCTGCCACTGGGCACCCACCCAGAGCTCATGGCTTTCTCTGCCTGTGCACTTGGTCTGAACCATAATGAAGCCCTCCCCAGCCCGACCGTGACCTCAGGGTGGAAAACGTCAGCGGCCCAGCCCTGGGGAGGTAGGTCACCAGCTCGGCTCCCTGCCCAGCTGCATCTCTTCACGACCATCCCTGCTCTGCCCCCTCCGCCCACCCAAGCCAGAATGACAAATGGCCCACGATTAGGGTTTCTCTGTTGCAGCCCCATCCCCGTGGCCACTCCGACTCTGGGTGAGTGGTCACAGGGGCTGTACCAGTCACAACGCTCAGGAGGAGAACAAGGGCCCTTCTGAGGAGCAATCTGCAAACTGGCCTCGTGCGCACGGGTCACGTTCTACTTGTTCTGAAGGACTTTGTGCCTTTTCTTGCTGAACCCCTCATGCACAGGCAGCCAGGGGCTCCCCTGCCTTTGGCTGGGAGCCAGTTCCAGGAAGAGGCCATGCTCACCTTGTCCAGGGTCATGTCCGGGAGGTTGGGGGCCATGTCGCCACCCTCGCTCTCCCGTTCTGAGATGGGGTCTGAAGCCTCATAGCCGTAGAGTGCAAGCAGCTCGTCGAGGGGCATGTCGCTGCTCTGAATGGGGAAGGGGGACAGGGCCCCGTCAGGAAGGATTGCTCTGGGGGTTCTGGTCCCCTTCCTCCTGCCTGAGCCTGCTGGCCACCACAACCAAGGCCACTCTGTCATCCCCAGGTCAACTTCTCACATGGCAGCATTCCCTAGCCAGACACCAGGCCCAGTCCTTCACCCAACAACTCCTGACAAGCCTCAAGAGGCACGGGTGAGACATCTCAGCCTAGAGGTCACCAAGCAGGGAAGGGTGTGACCAGAACAGGCCTTCCCGTCTACACCACACTGCTCAATGCCTCCTTTCACAACAATTCCTGGAATGCAAGGATGGCTTGATATCTGGCAATCTACTATCACAACTAATGACATCAACAAATCAAAGGGGAAGAAACAAATATGAAAAAAGCACTTGGTAAAATCCAACATCTACTCCTGATTTTAAAAACAAAAAGTTCTCAGTAAACTACATAAACAGATAGATGCTTCATCCATATAATGGAGAAGCTGTTAACTCAAAACGGGTCAAAAATGAATAGCCAGAGAAATTCCCATCACAATCTGGAAAAAATACTGTTTTGATGCTTTGAGCCAATGTAACATGACTAGAAATAGAAAATTAGCTTTTAGGCTGGGCTTGGTGGCTCAACCTGTAATCCCGTACTTTTGGGAGGCCAAGGTGAGTGGATTGCCTGAGCCCCACAGGTTCATGACCAGTCCAGGCAACTTGGTGAGACCTTGTCTCTACAGTAAAATAGAAAATTAGCCGGGCGTGGTAGCACACGCCAATAGTTTTGGCTACTTGGAAGCTGAGGCAGAAGGATCGCAGGAGCCCAGGGGGTTGACGTTGGGGTGGCCATGAGCATGCCATTCCATTCCAGCCTGGGCAATAGAGTGAGACTCACACACACACACACAAAGGCATTTAATTTCTTGGAAGGAAGAGACACAAACTATCATTGTCTCCCTCTCCAGTGTTGCTTTCAAATCATTATTTCTCCACCCTTGTCTCAACCTCTCTCTACTTCGAGGCTAGAACCACCTGCCCATACTCCAGCCTGACTGCAGGTCACCATCAGCTTCCAACTTCTCGGATACTCCCTCTCATTCTCCCAAGACGTCAGCACCAGTGTCCCTGCACCCCATCTCCTGCCCTAACTCATCTGGGGAACTTCAGGTCCACACGAAAAACCCCCAAGTCCACTCCCAGCTCCTCCTCAGGGTGGCATCCTCAACCCTCTCCCCATCTACGTCCAGTTCCCCCCTTTATTCTCTCTCAGGACCCAACATTCAGTATACCTATCATCATTTCAGATTATGAACTGGGGGCGGTTCAAACAGTGGTCCAGAGGCCCCCGAGTTCCCTGGGACTTTTTCAGGGTCACCCAAGATGAAGCCACCTTCATAAGAGCATGAAAATGTTACTTCCTTATTCCACTGCATTGACACTTGCACTGACAGTGCAGAATCAACAGCCAGTAAGTCTAGCGCCCTGCATGAGTAGAGGCCAGTGCAGCACCATGCACGAGTCATCACTGCCATATTCCCCACATAAAAAGATGCAAGCTTCACTTAAGAATATCCTAGATAAAGCCAGCATTTTGTTAAATCTCACCCTGAGCAGATGTTTCTGTTCTCTGTGTAAGGCAATGGGAAGCACAGAGAAAGCACCTGCTGCATACCAAAGGGCAGAGGTTGCTTCGAAGAAGTGTACATGGAAGAATGAGTGGTGAGGTGAAGAGGCTGCACCTTGCAGTTTTACCTGTAAGAATGCTGGTGGAGTGCAGTCACTCAGACGGGCACTGGGTCGGGGCTGCCTCATACAGGAGCCAGGGGCTGACAGACTACAGCAGCTCAGACGGGTACTGGGCAGGCGTTGACTCGCACGTGAGTTGTGGGCTGGCAGATTACAGCCACTCGGATGGGCACTGGGTAGGGACTGCCTCACACACGAGCTGGGGGACCCGCAGACTACAGCCACTCCGACGGGCACTGGGCAGGTGCAGACTCATACGTGAGCCAGAGTGGCTATTACTTTAAAGGAAACAACTGACTGACTGTGCTTAACATAGAGATAAAACTGAAGCTTTTAAGGAAAATATCATAATTTTGGAAAACTGGGATTTGACAACATGGACTTGCTAAATCCAGTGCTAATTGTTATGGACAACCCTAATCCCCAGTATGACTGTATTTGGAGACGGGCCTCTCTGTAAGTAATCACAGTTCAATGGTATCATGAGGATGGGCCTGATCTGGTAGAATTGGTGTCCTGAAACAAAGAACACGAGCGAGCCACTGAACTCCAGCCTAGGAAACAAAGAGTGTGACTCAAACTCAAAAAAAAAAAGAAAGAAAGAAAGAAGAGAAAAACACCAAAACCACCAAAGAGTCTGCGCACTTTCTCTGTCTACTGTGTGAGGACACAAGAAGGCAGCCTCCAAAGCCCACCCTGCCAGACCTTGTCTTGGGCTTTTCAGCCTCCTGACTGTGAGAAAATAAATTTCTGTTGTTTAATCCACCCAGTCTGTGATATTTTGTTATGCGGCCCTAGCCGGTCCCCCACAGAATCAGTCCCTAGCCCGGTGCCTAGAGCTTGGTGAAGACACGCAAACAGCCATGAATCGCAGCTGCTCACAAACTTTGAAGCTCACCGGGAGGGCTCCATGCCACACACGCCACGTACCTGGGAGACAAAGTCTTTCTCCAGCGCCTCCTCGGGCTTGCCTGGGCACCGCGAGGCCTCCTCGCACTCCTCCCGTACGCCGTAGTCCTGAGACAGGATTTCAGTGAGGCTGAACCGATGGTCTCCAGAGCCCATGGACACCACTGGGGAGGAGACAGCAGCCCAGGTGAACACCAAGACTCTCCTGTGCCCCACCACTGTACCGAGAGTGGACACCTGGGGTAGGAGAGGCGAGGGGGCCCTGCTGTCCCAGGGACAGGGACAAAGCCCTTGGTGTGCAGCCATGGGCAAAAGGCTGCCCCACAGGACCGGCCTCCGGCAAGGACCCCAACAGAGCGCCTCCCAGCCAATGTCCACACCAAGAGAGGAGCAGACCTGGCGCACTGCACACACAGAGCCCTGTTTTCCTGAACTCACAGGCCCGCGAGGGTTTGGGCAGACAGCAAGAGGGCTAGTTAAGTCAGGGTGAGGGAGTAGCAGGACTCGAGCCAGGTTCACGCCTGGCTCCACAGCTCACGTATGGTCTCAGGTGAGGCCCTTGGCTCCCGAAATGGGGTGATGCTGCCCTCCCCCCGTGAATCGCAATGGAATCAGGTACCATGCAGAAAAAACACCAACGGGGCCTCAACAAATGCCAGTTCTTCATCCCCTATCCGCAGGGCCACGGCACTGCCACATAAAGAAGCCATGGCTATATGCACTGGCCAACGGAGCGAGACAGTCACCAGCATAAGGATTTCCCCCCAAAGAACCAGCAGGTGTTCTCTGTCTCCTCTCCATGATTAGTCTTCAGAAAGTCAAACTTTGAAACGAAAAAGGAAACAGCCAGGGCTTCATCAGTCCAGGCAAGGGGCACGGACACCTGAGGCTGGGGATGTGGGGTCGGGGTCCAGGACAGGAGGCCCCCAAGAGGGCTGGTCACACAGGTGTGCACACACATACACCCATGCCGTCGAAGGGACACGCTGCTGCCCACAGTTCTGCGTGGAGGACCCCGTGTGACCGGCACTTGTCGAGGGGAGGAGGGACCTGGAGCTTCCCAGGTGCCCCTGTGACCTCGGCAAACACTCACTCCCAGGAGGACGACTCGTGTGTGGGAGCACGGGGACCCGCTGCCTCCCGTGGGCTGGGTGCAGGCAAGTGCAGACGCTGGCGGGAGACGCAGCCCCTCGCCGGCCTCAGCGGCAGCCTCGCAAGGGGAAAACCATCACAGAGAACTCGCCCTCCAGCACCCGCCCCTTCTGTAGTCCCGCGCAGGCGGCCAGCAGGGGGGCTGGGGGGCCTGGGCCTTGGCTCCAACCAGGCAAGCAGGGGTGCCGCCCGCCCAGCTCCCGCGCCACCTTCTGCAGCCACCAGAGCCCCTCCACAAGCCACCCGCCCCCACCGCTCCAGCACACCTCAGGGGTGTGCGGGGCTCTGAGGGTGGTCTGGACTGCTCAGGGTCCCGGCTGCTGCTGCAGAACAGCAAGCTGGAGGCCTGACTCCGCGTGAACGGGCGGCGGCTGACCCCCCACCGGGGCACCGGGCCCTGGCCGGCCAGGCCAGGCGAGGACTCTGTCTCTCGCAGCCACAGAGACCCTGGCAGACCTGGGCAGGAGGAAGAGGGGGCCAGGGAGGTACCTGCGGTTGTCTGCAAGCCAGGCTCCCCGGGGCACAGGCTGTGAGCGAGGAAGGAGACCACGTGAGGACTCTGCCTCCCCAGCGAGGAGGCCTGCGGAGAAGAGAGGGGGGTGAGCTCGAGCTTGGCTCCAACCTGGGCTGCACTCCACAGCGTGGCAGCTGGGCGCGTGCGCTGGTCAGAGCCCAGCCACTGGATGACCTGGGAAAGTGGCTTCACCTCTGCCACTGAGGCCTGGGGGACGGGCACTGAGAGCAGGCAAGCGTCAAGCATGCGGCCGCCGCTAGCCATGTCTCCCGCCAATGACTTGCTCACGGGGTCTAAGCTTTCCCACTCAGGGCAGGACACATGACAGCAAAAGCCGCCACGAACAGCCCTATGCTCCTGACCCATGCTACAATCCAGGTGAACCCTGAGAACAGCACGCTCACTGGGAGAAGCCAGACACAGGAGGCCACGCAGTGCGAGTCCATGTACGTGAAACACCCAGGACAGGCAAATCCACAGCCTGGAAGTGGATTCATGGTTTGGGGGCTGGGGAGAGGACAGTAGGGAGTGATGCTAATGCGAATGGGCCCTCTTTGGGGATCTAAGAATGTTCTAGAATCAGATACACGTGACGGCTACATGATCGTGAAGATACTAAAAAAATCACTGAATTAAACAATTTTAAATGGGTGTATCTTATGGCTTGGAAATTACTCCAATTTTTCTTTAAAAAGGCAAACAAAACCATTATAACAACCACTATTATTATAATGTTCAAAGGTTTACTGAGAACAAGAAAACTACAGACCAGTATCTCTCATGAATGTAAACAAAAAAATCCTCAAAAAAAACTAGCAAACTGAACCGAGCAACATATAAAAAAGGATTATAAACCGTGACCAAGTAGGATTTACCACAAGGATGCAAGATGGGTTTAACATTCAAAAGTCAATTAATGTATCACACCATATTAATAACATAAAAAGCGAACAAGGGATCATCTCAGCAGGCTGAGTTAACAAAACCCAACACCCTTTCATGATAAAAACACTCAACAAACTAGGAATAAAAGTGAACTTCTCAGCCTGATAAAGGCACCTATGAAAACCCATGGTCATCACGGTGCCCAGTGGTAGAAGATGAATGCCCCCCTCATGCCATGAATAAAAGTGAGTTCTCAGCCTGGAAAAGGTAGCTGCGAAAACCCAGTCATCATGGTGCTCAGTGGTGGAAAACGGATGCCCCCTCATGCCACCAACACAACAGTGTGTCCGCTCTCAACACTTCTAACATAGCACTGAGGCTCCAATCAGGGCTACAAAATGAAATAAGAGGAATCGAGACTGGTAAGGAAGAAGCAGAACCACCTGTTTTTGCTGGTGACGCGATCTCACACATAAAAAATTCCTAACTAAAAAACGATCCAAGTACTAAATGAGTTCAGCAAGATTGCACAGCACAAAATCAACATGTTCGATCATTTCATTTCTACATACAAGCAATGAACAACCCAAAAAGAAAATTAAGAGGACAATGTGTACAGTACTCTGAATGAACAAAGCATTGTTGAAAAAAATTAAGAACCGAAGTGAATGAAAAGACATCCCGTGTTCGTGGCTAAGAAGACTTAACATTGAGAAGACAATATTCCCCAATGTATTTACAGGTTCAACACAGTCTAGATCTATCAGAAACAAAGCTGACTTCTTTGTAGAAACCGACAAGCTAATTCTAAAAAGCACATGGAAGCCCAGAATAGCCAAAACAATCTTGAAACAGAACACTTCCCGATTTCAAAATTTGCTACAAAGCTACAATAATCAAAATAGTGTGGTACTGACAATACGAATAGGCACATGGACCAGTGGAACAGAACTGAGACTTCAGAAATAAACTCACATATTCACAGTCTACTGAATTTTGACAAAGGCACCAAAACAATTCAGTGGGGAATGAATAGTCTTTTTTAACAAATGCGACTGGGAGTAGATAACCATGCGTAAAAGAATGGAGGTGGGCCCCAATCTCACACCACATGCAAAAATTAACTCAAAGTGGATCAAAGGCTTTGGATATAAGAGTTAAAAACAACACAACTCTTAGGAAAAAAACACGGATAAATGGCTGTGACCTGGGATTTGGCAACAGTTTCTTAGATAAGACACCAACAGCACAAGTAACACAACAAAACAAAATTTGATAAAATGAATTTCACAAAATGAAAAACTTTTGTGCTTCAAAGGACACTATCAAGAAAGTGAAAAGACAACTCTCAGAATGGGAGAAAATATTTGCAAACCATATGTCTGACAAGGGGCTTTGGCCTAGAATATATTAAAAACTCAGTAAGAAAAAGACAATCCAATTTTAAAAGGGCAAAGGATCTGAGTAAACATGTCCCCAAAGGGGATATGCAAATGGCTAATAGGCACATGAAAAGATGCTCGATATCATATCAGGGAAAAACAAATAAAATCCACAGTAAGATACCACTTCATAATCAAAGAATAACTATGATTTTTTTAAAAAGGTAATAACAAGTGTTGACAAGAAGGTGGACAACCTGAAACTCTCCTGCACTGCCGGCGGGAACGTAAAA
>CAUYQG010061854.1:0-20175 GCA_963574415.1 Tarsius wallacei | reverse complement strand
AAGAGGATAGAAAGAAAAATTTCAAGCGAACGGAACACAAAAGAAAGCTGGAGTTGTGAGCTTAATATCAGACAAAATACCCTTTAAGCTATCAAAAATTTAAAAAGATACACAAGGTCACTATGTAATGATAAAAGTTTCAATCCATCAACTAGAAATAGCCACCCTAAGCATATATGCACCCAACATAAGAGCACCAACTTTCATAAAATAGCTTCTAAGCAACTTAAAAAGATATTAACTCTAACACTATCATACCTAGGGACTTTAATACCCCACTCACAAATCTAGACAGATCGTCGAGATGAAAAATCAGCAAGGAGATCCAGAATCTTAATGTGACTCTTGAACAAATGGACTTAATACTTACAGAACACTCGACCCAATGACCAGAGAATATACATTCTCCCCATCTTCACATGGAATGTACTCTAAGATCAACCACACTCTTAACCATTAATCAAGCATAAACAAATTTCATAAGATTGAAATTTTGTCATTCACCTTCTCAGAACACAGTGGAATAAAAATAAATATCAACGCCAACAAGGTTCCCCCCAAACCCACAAAGACATGGACAATAAACAGCATGATTTTAAGCAACTCCTGGGTCAATAGGAAATAAAAACAGAGATTAAAAGATACTGGGAAACTAATGAAAATGAAGACACATCTTACCAAAACCTCTGGGATACCATGAAATCAGTAGTAAGAGGAGTATTCATATCTCTACAAACACACATGAAGAAAATGGAAAAATCACAAGTTAACAGTCCAACAAGTCACCTTAGGAAGGTGGAAGCGCAAGACCATTAAAACTCTAACTTCAGCAGAAGAATCCAGATCACCAAAATAAAAGCCCAAATCCAGGACATAGAAGACAAAAAGATAATACAAAACAAAAAAAAAAAAAAAGAAAAGAAAAAGAAACAAAAGACTGATTCCTTGAAAGGATAAAAAAGATTGATGGTCCCCTAGCTTGACTGACCAAGAAAAAAGAGAAAAGGCCTAAATAAACTCAATCAGAAGCACAAAAGATGAAGCCACAACTGAACCTGAAGAAATACAAAGATTATTAGAGACTATTATGTACACTTGTATGGAAAAAAAAACTTGAAAACCTAAAGAAAATGGAGGATGTTCTGACATTACAGAACCTCCCCAGGTTGAAACAAGAAGAAATCGAAGACCTAAATAGACCAATAACAATCCAGGAAACTGACTATGTCATGAGAAAACTACCTACAAAAAGAACCCTGGACCAGATGACTTTCCAGCAGAATTATACCAAACATACAAGGAGGAATTAATACCAATCCCTACTGAAAGTATTCCAGGTGATGAAACTTTCCCCAAATTATTTTATGAAGTTAACATCACATTGATATTCAAGCCAGGTAAAGATAAAACAAAGAATGAGAACTACAGGCCAATATCCTTGATGAACATACATGCTAAAATTCTCAACAAGATCCTTGCAAACCAGATTCAACAACACATCTCAAAAATCATCCACCACAGCCAAGTGGGCTTCATTCCTGGGATGCAAGTCTGGCTCAACATTCATAAGACTATTAACATAATTAAATACATCAACAGACGTAAAAACGAAAACCATATAATTATATCATTAGATGCAGAAAAAACCGTTGATAAAACCCAGCACCCCTTCTTGACATAAACTCTCGATCATCTAGGCATAGATGGAACATACCTCAAAATAGTAAGAGCCATCTTCGAGAAATCCACAGCCAGCATACTGCTAAACAGACAGAAATTGGCAACATTTCCCCTAAAAACTGGAGTAAGGCAAGAATGTTCACTCTCACCCCTCCTGTTCAACATAGATTTGGAAGTTCTAGCTAGAGCAATCAGAGAAGAGAAGGTGATCAGGTGTGTATAAATAAGAAAAGAGGAAATCAAGTAATCCCTCTTTGCAGATGACATGATTCTATACCTTGAAAACCCAAGATAATCTGTCAAAAACCTCCTTGCACTGATAAAGAACTTTGGCAAAGTCACCGACTATAAAATAAATGTGCAAAAGACAATTTCATTTCTATACACCAATAATAAACAAATGGAAACCCAATAAAAGGTACAATTCCATTCATAATAGCCACACAAAAAAATTGAAATATCTTGGCATCTTCCTAACCAGAGATGTGAAAGACTTTTACAATGAAAACTATAAAACACTGCTGAAAGAAATCAAACATGACACAAACAAGTGGAAAAATATTCCATGTTCGTGGATTAGAAGAATCAACATTGTTAAGATGTCCATTCCACCTAATGCAATTGACAGATTTAACACAATACCCATCAAATTACTAGCAACATTCTTCTCAGACCTAGAAACAACAATACAGGAATTCATATGGAAGCATAAAGGACCAAGAATAGCCAAAACAATCCTCAGGAAAAAAATACAAAGCAAGACGTATCAAACTTCCAGACTTTAAACTTTATTATAAAACTATAATAATCAAAACAACCTGGTATTGGTACAAGAACAGGAATATAGACCAATGGAGTAGAACTGAGATTCCAGAAGCAAAACTTCAATTTCTCAACCAACTCATCTTTGACAAAACCACTGCCATCAACCACTGGGGAGAGGAGAACCTATTCAGTAAATGGTGCTGGGAAAACTGGCTGACCATATGCAGAAGATTGAAACAGGACCCCTACCTATCCCCATACACAAAAATTAACTCTAAATGGATTAGAGACTTAAATGTTAAACCTCAAACTATAATAACCTTAGAAAATGCAAGAGACACTCTTATAGAAGTTGAGACTGGCAAACAACTCCTGATCAAAACCCGAATTGTCCATGTCTTAAGAGATAAGATAGACAAGTGGGACCTCATTAAACCGACAAGCTTCTGAAAAGCCAGAGAAACCATCAAGAGAGCAGGGAGACAGCCCACATACTGTGAAAAAAATATTTGACAACTCCATGTCTGAAAGGCCTAATCAAGGATCTACAAGAAACTCAAACGTGCTGAAAAGAAAAAAAACAAACAACCCCATTACAAAGTGGGCAAGAGATATGAATAGACAGTTCTCAAAAGAAGACATATGAGCAGCCAACAGATACATGAAAAAACATTCAGCTTCACTAGTCATCAAGGGGATGTAAATTAAAACTATACTGAGATACCACCTAACTCCGGTCAGAATGGCCATCATCAATAACTTAAAAAAAAAAGATGCTGGAGAGGATGAAAAGTGAGCCCTTCTACACTATTGGTGAAGTGTAAACTAGTACAGCCTCTGTGGAAAACAATTTGGCAATTCCTAAAATTTCTAAAAATCGACCTTCCATATGACCCTGCAATCCCCTTACTGGGAATATATCCAGAAGAACCCAAATCACTCTATAAAAAAGATACCTGCACACGAATGTTTATCACAGCATTGTTCACAATACCAAGAACATGGAACCAACCATACTGCCCATCAAAAGAGGACTGGATAAAAAAATATGGTACACATACACAATGGAATATTACACAGCCATAAGGAAGAACAAAATCATGAACTTAAACAACAACCTGAATGGAATTAGAGTATATAATACTAAGTGATCTTTCACAGAAACAAAGATCTGATTATTGCATGTTCTTATTCATAAGTGGACCTTGAACATCTATCACAATACTATATTAAAAGGATTGATAGTAGAGGGAAACTGTGGGGGGAAGGAATGCACAGAGATGGGTTGATAGTAGTCGAGATCTGCCTCGGGGGGGCATACCTCATCAACAAGTGCACCTGCACAATGAATATTTTTATACCTAAACCTGAATTGTACCCCACAATTTTAAAATTAAAAAATAAATAAATAAAAGAAAGAAAGTAATTTGGGTCTCAGTGCCCTATTATTTACTTGGGAGGTTGTTGGGGTGATGGTGAGCCAGTGCCAGGCAGTTTAGCTGATTTGCAGGCCTCCATAAGTTGTCACCATTTGTGAGCCAAGTCTTCTCTCCTCTCTTCAGAAGAGAGTGCACCTGCTTCCCAATGGCTTTCTGACCTGTACTGTGGACAAGGCCCAGGAGGTTTTATGCCTCTTTAGGGCAACTATGCTTTCAGTGATCCCACAGACTGTACCCATAAGCAACGGACACCATTCCCTTAGCAGGTTTGTTTTTACCAGGTCTTTGATGGGCAGTTGGAGTTTTGGTTGCTAATTGCGACTGCCAATTGGGGTGCCTCTTTGGCCCTCTGGTTCTGTTGCGGTTCATGTTGGCGCTTTTTTTTTTTTTTAATGTTTTGGCTGAAAAAAACTGAAAAACTCCTTTTTAATAGGCTATACATATGAAACTTTTTAACAATATTTCTGTTTGTGACAGTCTGATGCAAAGCCCTTTAGAGTGATCAGACCACATGGATGTGTAATAATCTGTCCCTACTTATTTATAATTATGAACAAAGTTGTTAAAAGCCCTTATAAATTACTAAATCATAGTCTTAGTTGTAAGGTGTGGACAATTAGGTTATAGTGATCAGTTCCCATCCTCACTGTGCTCACACAGAGTATCCAGTATTTTATCCATCTGGCAGGAGAAGAATGAGGCTTAGTAAAAGTTACTTAACCTTATCATGTCACGCAGGTTGTTTAGCATTTAAAACTTCATCTGTCTCATAAGAGGTGCTAGTTAGGCACAACAGGTGATTTAACCTTTTGTTTATAAAATACAACTTTAGTGAGCCTGATATAACAAACAGTGGTGTTATTAGGCACTATTGTGTTAACATGTGGTAAAGTTGGAAGTAAAATTTTACTAAAGCACTTGCATGTTTGGTTGGAATAACATAAAAATTACAATTGACCTTTTTTGTAGCTAGTTAACAGGTTTAATTTACATTATCCCTTTACTTTTGTCTGGGAAGAAGGTTGATATAGTCCCAGTTTAGATATAACTTGAGAGAGGTTTATTATATGAAAAAAAACAAACAAGGAAGAACCCCAATATCTTTTTGTCATGGCCAATCCCCTGAGGAGAGACCTGTTAAGCCATGTGGAAACCTGAATGGGCTTCCTAAGTACACACAGGGGTGGTGACTTGTTATAGCTAGTAGGGCTGCTGCCAGGGGATTATCAAGCAGTGGGGGGAAGAGGGGAGAGAAGACTGGAGGCTGGGGTCAGGTGCCATGGCCTTTGGCGCCAGTCCCTTCTCTGAAGGTAAAAGAGAAGAGAGACTGGAGGCCAGGGTTAGGTGTCAGAGCCGTAGATGCCAGTCCCTCCTCTGCAGGTAAAGATGGAGGCGAAGAGGAAAGAGAAGGAAGGGAAACTGATGGAGAGTGGAGTAGCAAAAGCAGATTACAAGAGAGAAAGGGAAGTTAAACCAGCTGGATCAGCATTTGAGTTTTTAGAAGGAAAGCAGGAATCAGAGTTGTAAAAGGAATAGGAGAGTATGGAAGAGGTGATAAATCTTTTGAGGGAGGGGTGGCTAAGTCAGCAGAATCAGTATCCTCTGATGAGCCTATGGGCAATGGGGTCTGGGGAGCCAACACAAAAGTGTGGCAAGAGGAATGGATATCTGGGTGACAAGCTAACAGATAAAAGATCTGAATATATGGAATTTCAAGGTATTTGTCATTCCTTTTTAAGTACAAATCAAGCTGCAGAAGTGTGGTAGGAGCTAGGGAACCACCTTCTGGTCAGGTTTCGCTATCCTCTAGCTTATAGTTTCCCATGGTTCATATAAAACGAAACAGGGATACAATTGGGATGGGCTCTTGGTTTCATGGATTTGTTCCTGGGGCTTAACCTTCCAGATCCCCTGCTGGGCGTCCCCAGCAGGTCCAAAGGAATCAGCACAAAGGATGTGAGTCATGAGGGAGAGATCGTCCTCCCATCCCTGTGCCCACTGAAGCTCATGGAACCCTATGTTCCACCATGTCTTGGAGGGTCCAGTTCCAGGGCTTCCAGCAATTGGGTCCCAGACCCTTGCTAGGTATCTCCCAAGACAAGAACCAGGAAAAGCCCAAGAGACCAGAAATTTATCTGAACAGCAAAGCCAGGGGGTCCAAGAACACGCATCCAAATATGTAGGTGTGTGGATGATAACTGAGGGATGACGCACCAGAGGCACAGAAAGGCATACCATACAGCTGTTGGAGTTTCAAGGTCCTTTGTGGAGTTGCTCTTTGTGGAAAAGAGCAAAGAAACCAAGCACTTTGTCCTCCACCCATATGGGTACTGGCGGTCTGAACTTTCCTTGGGGGGGGGGCTTCTTGCCTCTCTAGGGAGTAGCCCTAGGCAGAGACCATCAGCTGTCCTCCAAGATTCAGCCCAGTCCACGGGGAAACTCAGAGATCTTGGCTAGAAGGAAGTAAAGAGTTAACCTTAGTCCCTCATCCTATCAGGCTGCAGCAGTCTGATGTTTTTCCCTGGGCCCCTCCAGCATGCTGAAGTGTAGCCTTAGCCAGAGCTTTCAGTTACCACCAGGTTCCAACACAATCCACAGAGGGTCACCAGTTAGGAAATAAGAAAAGAAGAGAGGGAGAGAGACAGATAAAGATAAGGATCTCAGTGGAACCTCCAGAAAATGTTAGGGTACAGAGGGTGAGGATGGATGGATGGGCACAGCACTGCTGGAGCCAGTGTGCCAGAGATGCACACTGGCAACCAGAGATCTGAGTAATGCAAAGATTTGCAACACACCAAGAGGTGAAAGAAGAAAAGATTTATTTAAGAAAGAGATCACTTTCCACAGACAGGAAGTGGGCCTACACTCTAGATGAGTGTGGCACCATAGCCTCCCGAGCCCTGGCTTAAATCTTTTCCCCCAGAGATGTTGCAATCAGGTAGATGTGACTGCCGTGACTTTCTTGTTGACCACCTTCAAATGTCTTGGAGACCCTGAGGGGAGTCCTGGTCACCATGCACCAAGTATACAATGGGTTGATAATGGTCATGCTTGAGAAGTTTGAGTTTCTAAAAAAGACAAATTACAGTAGGCCAGTATCAGTCATGCTTAAGGAGTCTGTGTTTCTGAAAAGACAAAGTCAGCAAAGTTAATCTTTACCTAGAGCATGTATTTCTCCTGGACATAGCCTCTACTTTCTCATCATTGTATTAGGGTTTAGGAACAAGATAAAAAATGGATTTCTCCAGACATAGCTTCTACCTTCTCATCATTGTGTCAGGGTTTAAGAACAAGATAAAAAAATGGCTTCCTGCTCTTGGTCTGTCCTTTCAAGAGATAGGGGTCAAATTTTGTATATGGATATCCAATCTTTTGCATATAGATAGCCAATTTTTCCAGCACCATTTAATAAGAGTGTATCTTTTCCCAATATATGGCACATTTGTAGAAAACCAGTTTGCTATAAACATGTGGATTTATTTATGGGTTTTGTATTCTGTTCTATTTTCTAACTATCTGTTTTTGTGTCAATACTATGCTGTTTTTGTTACTATAGTCTTGTAATATATTTTAAAATTAGGTAGCATGATGCCTCTAGAAATGTAATGTCTCTAACTTTGTTCTTTTTGTTCAGGATTATTTTGGTTATTTGGCCTCTTTTTTATTTCACGTGAAAATTAAGATTGCTTCTTCTATTTTATGAGAAATGGCTTTGGTGTTTTCATCAAGATTACATTGTATCTGTAAAATGTTTTGGGTAGTATGATCGTTTTAACAATATTAATTCTTCTGATACATGAGCATGAAATGTCTTTGCATTTGTTTGTGTCCTCTTCAATTACTTTCATCAGTGTTTTATAGTTTCCCTGTAGAGACCTTTTGCTTATTTGGTTAAATATGTCCAGGCATTTCCTGTAGCTATTATAGATGGGATTGTCTTCTTGATTTTTTTCTCAGCTAGTTCATAATTGGTGTATAGAAATGCTATTGATTTTTTTTCATTGTCAGACAGGTCACGTGTTGATGTCATAACAAGCCTTGAGGGTGGCATATCTTGCACATATGCGTGAATACCCACCCATTATGCTTATGAACTGCAAGAGGCTCTGCTATTGATTTTTGTATGTTGATTTTATATTCTGCAACTTTACTGAATTTACTTATCATATCTAAAGGTTTTTTTGGTGGAGTCTTTAGGTTTTTCTAGCTGACAAGATCATGCTATTTGTGTATAGGCACAATTTCAGTTTCTCCTTTCTGATGTGAAAAGAAGACCCGAGGAAGCAAAAATATTTGCAAATAAAGCATCAAATATCTTCTTGAAAGATAAATCATCCTAAGGGAAGTGAATAATCCAATTTTTAAAAAGTATATTAGTGATGGAAAAGCTAAAGGAAATAGATACATTCATTTATACATATGCCCTACCAGATTAAATCAGTAAGAAACAGAATGTTATTTCTTTATCTTGCCTGATTTCTCTGGCTAGCATTTTCAGTATGTTGACTAGGAGTGGTAAAAGTGGGCATCCTTCTTTTGTTTCAGTTATTAGAGGAAAGTCTTTCAGTTTTTCTCCATTTAGTATGATGTTAATTGTGGCCTTTAGATATAGCCTTTATTTCATGTTATGTTGGGGTATGCTCCTTCGATGCCTAATATGCTAAGAATTTTTTCTTTTAAAAGAATTAATTTTATTATTTTTTTCAAGATGTCTTTGAACTTCTGGGCTCAAGCAATCCTCTCGCCTTGGTCTTCCAAAGTGCTGTGAGCTATCGCACCCAACAAAGAGTGAGCTACTGTACCCCCAAAATATATTTTATCATGAAGGGATACTGAATTTTGTCAAAAGCCTTCTCTGCATCTACTGAGATAATCATATGGTTTTTGTTTGTTATTTTGTTGATATGACATATCATATTTATTGATTTGTGTATATTAAATCATCTTTGCTACAATGAAAAAAATCTCACTTGATTTGGGCATATTCTCTTTTGATGGGCTGTTAGATTCAGCTTGTGAGTATATTGTTGAGAATTTTTGCATCTATGTTCATCAGGAATATTGATTTGCAGTTTTTTGTGTGTGCTGCATCTTTGTCTGGTTTTGAGATCAGGATAAAGCTGTCATTGTAGAATGGGTTAAAGGGAATGCCTCCTTCCTCAATTTTTCTGGAAACTTCTTTGTAAGTATGGTGAAATTCACATAATTGGGCAATGAACTATCTGGTCCTGGGCTTTTCTTTTTTGGGACTTTTTTTATTGTCTACTGATTCAGTCTCATTACTAGTTATTAGTCTGTTTATCTATTGCTTACCGTTTCAATCTGGTATGGTGTATGTGTCCATGGATTTATCTATTTCCTCTAGCTTTTCTGTCACTAATATACTTTAAAAAAATTGGATTACTCACTTCCCTTAGGATGATTTATCTTTCAAAAAGACATTTGATGCATTTTTTGCAAATACTTTTGCTTAACCTGAGTCTTCTATTACAATCACAGTGACTTAATAAATTTAGTATTATATATATTATAGAATAAGGAATTTTATAAAGAAACAGGTATGCCTAAGATCATTTAAAGTATATATCTAAAAGTTAACTCATTTTTACAACAAACTAATTTGACTGATTAATATGCTGGGGAATTTAAGAATAAATCAGCACCCCTTAATATGTGGTTTTAAAATAATGTATATCTTTGTGGAAATCAACATAGGAAAAAGTTGGTGGGTAAGTTATTTGTAGTCAGAATAATATATGATTCTAAAGTTATGAAGTAACTATTCCATGTGATTTTGCATTTAAAAACTATATTTTACATAGAGTGGGAATAAAAAACACATATTTAACAACTAGAAGAATAAAGTTAAAATGGTTAGATGTTTATTCTTTTGAGATTGTGGATGCCCGTTTTTAAGGGAACAGTTTCAAATAATAAATTTAATTTTAAAATTAATTCACATTACTGCTTGCCCAAATTTTTTCTTAGTGTTGAAGAATACTAATTTCTTTTTCTAAACTAACTACTTACTTGTAATATGTTGTGAGTCTTAGCTAATTTCCTTTCCCTAAATTTTATTTCTCTTAAACATAAACCTAAATTGCATTTTTAAATACAATCCTGATGCACACATTTTATATAAAAAGTAAAGTATTTTAGGAGCCTTCTTCCCTAGAACGTTCTAAACAGAGTAGTATGCAAATTAAAATACAAAAGAAACATTATTTGTTAAGAAAAACTATACTTACTAATTTATAAATTTTTTTTAGATTTCTTTGTCTTTGTCTTTTTTTTTTTTTGAGTTAGAGTCTCACTGTTGCCCAGACTGGAGTGCAGTGGCCACTCCCGGCCACCGCAGCCTGGACCTGCTGGGCTCCCGTGATCCTTCCGCCTCAGCCTTCCAAGTAGCTGGAACTACAGGCGTGCACTACCACGCCCTGCTAATTTTTTGATTTTTTTATTGTAGAGATGCGGTCTCGCTTGCCCAGGTGAGTCTCGAACCTGCGGGCTCAGGCAATCCACTCACCTCAGCCTCCCAAAGCTCGGGATTACAGGCTGAGCCACTGAGCCCAGCTTAGATTTATTTTTCTTACTTGCTTTTCTTTTTTTTTTTTTTTTTCTCATGAGTGACAAAATTCAAATTGGCCTAAGGGAAACAGAACTATAGAATGGATGACAGAAATTAATTGGCTCAGAGCAGAAAGACTAAAGGTTAGACCTAGCTTTAGGTCTGGATCAAACAACTCAAGCCTGGAATTTCCTTCTGTCTGATGGGTCTGTTTCTTCCATATTATCTCTATTCTCAAAAAGGCTCATTCACCAGTAGTCTCAGAAAGGCTGTCTGCAATTCCTAGGATCATATCAGAGAGCAAAAGTCTTTGTTCAAAGGCTTCCAGAATATATCCTGAGATTAATGCCAATGAGATTTACTATAAACCAATTGTTATGCTCAGGGGAATTCAGTGTATTGATTTCTTTGTCTTGAGAACCTCATCAGGTAACCTGCTGGGAGAATGAGGGAACAATGTGGTTCCAAAAACAAAATTCTACCTTTTGCTTACAAGGAGATGGATGGATGGAAGGAAAAAAATCAATAAATATCTTAAGAGATTCTAATAATTGCCAGTGTGTTTTTAGAAACCTTCCTAATAAGTCAAACCAATTTATTTAAAACAGTTTTGTGTAAGCTTATATCCCCATGGTTCAGGAAATTTACTAGTTTTGGGAAACTATACAAGATGCTGAATTTTATCTGTTGAGTTATTTATGAGGTGAATAGAAATGAGAAAAATATAAAGTTAAATACTACTTTATTGGTTTGTAAACCTCTACCTTCCTCCTGCCTTCTCTTGCCTTTTTTCCCTCTTTCCCATTTATTTTCTTCTCTATTTCTCCTGATTCTTTACTCTTCTTTTCCTCCTATCCCTCTTCTTCTATTCTTTCATTACTTCTTCTCTTGTCTTTCATTTTTCTCTTTACTAATTTCTTCCTCCTTTTTTGCCCTTTCTTCTTGACTGTGTCTTTTTCTCATGTTTTAATCTGCATCAAGTCTCTCAGCTGCCATCATTGAAATCTTTCTCATATTTTTAAACCAAATGATATAGTTAACATGACCTAATAAGTTCTTAATGTAAATACTTTTCTTTGTGTAAAGAAAATGATGAATGATTAAAAGAGACTTTCCTTGTGCCCTGAATCAAATTCTATCAAAGTTTTTACACACCAATGATCCCTGTGACTTCTACATGTTCGAGGATTTTCAAATATTTTCTCTAACTTGGAATGCAATGGAAACTGCTCTTACCAAAAATACTGACTAAATTCAGTTGATCATTTTAGTTTCAACTTAGTGTAAACTTCTTTAGGCACTTTACATGCTTAAAACACATTTTTTCTTAATTGTCAGAATATCGCACTTTACATTAACCTAAATGGACTTCTCTCTTATATGAAACCATGTAGCAATAACTGTCAGTGACATTCAATTGACATTTGCATGTATTCATGTGTTGTCAGTTTGCAGTTTGTGTGTGTGTGTCTGTGTGTGTGCTCGAGCACGTGCACACACACACTTAGGATCTTATTTCCATCTCAATACAGGGGAGAAACTATGCTATAAATATTTGTATCTCCAGCACTTGGCATAGTATTTTACACTAAACTCTGTATAAACAAGTATCTGATAGGCTGATTAATTTCCTTCCATAAGCAGTGTTTTTAAGATTATTCATTACAACTATAGTAAGAAATAATGAAAACTTATATGAATTTCTTTATAGCAACAAAGGAAAAGATGCATTTTTATATCAATTATTTGAACTGTAGCAAAATGATTCAAAATTTATAACTATTTCACTAATTTCTATTGCAGACACATTTACTGAACATCTACTCGATGACTCCTGAGTCAAATGCCAAAATTAAGACTTTGTTTATCCAGATGGCTGGGAGCACAGTGTTTATAGTGAAGCAACTTGGACTTATATCCTTGACCTCTCACTTTCTCATTGTGACCTTTGGAAAGTGGCTTAGCCTCGCTTTGCATGGTTGTCCTCACTTATAAAATAGAGTTTTAATATGTCTCACAGGACTTTTGTGAGCACTAAGTGTAATAGAGACATGTAATAAGTGTAATGACTTCCTGTTATAGGCACCCTCACTGATAAGCTGATCAGGCCTCTGTTGCATTTAGCTACCATGAGGAATAAGCTATAAGGCTGGAGATGGGAGGTAAGAGGCCATGATATAGAAAATAGAAAGTCAAAAACTTATACCTTCTGGCATGTGAGCTATACATAAAGAGAAGAGCATAAAGATCATGTATTTTTTGATTCTTGAAAATTATCAGAAAGGGAGTAAAGAATGAACAGAAAGTAAGACAGCTGAGCTTGGCAGTCTAAAGAGAAATTTAGAGACAGAGGGAGAGTAGGGAAGAAGTATTTTTGCCAGCTCATGTTTTAGACTCAAGGAGAAGATTACTCTACAAGTTAACTACTGAACACACTTTCTTCTTATTTATTTATTTATTTATTAAAACATACATGCACAGAGGCGGTACCTACAAGAACTCTCACCATCCATCCTTAGTGCCCAGAAGTGTGGGTTGGGTAAGAAATCCTTACCTACCCCTGACAAAATTACTCAGAAGATACTGAGCATGCCACTTTGAGAATCAGCGAAAATGTGTGTCAGAGAGCTTTAGTTTGCAATGCCGTATTTGGCTAAATATGGGGAGTCATAGCAAGATGATGTGGAACTGTCACAAAAATGGTGTTAGCAAGGGTGGACAACCAGATACTAATTCGCTGAAACTTTCAAACCAAGTTGTACACCAGTAATAAAAATTTGCAAGTTAATGCTACAAGGGTATGCAATGCCCAGGTATTGCAGAAGCATCATCATTAACCCTAAAAATGCCAGTGAACAATGGCCATAATAGAGTAACCCTATTTTGCAATGAGGAGAAGAAGGGAAAATAGGAGAGTCTAGACTACCTAGAGAGGATACTCTAGATAAAAAGTAGAGTTGTGAAAAGACTGAATGTTTTAACTGAAAAAATATTGCTTACTCTAGCACATACTGGAATGCTAATGGTGGTAAATCTCAAATTTTTTCTTGAAGAAGTTAAAAATAGATTTATGATGTAAAGTAACCACTTTTAGCCTAAGTAAAGATTTTAACCTGCTTTTGCCTGAATTTCTCCCAGAAAGCAGTTTAATTTGAAAGGAGGGGACTTTAGGATGAGTGATAATAAGAAGCAAAAGTAATATCAAGAAGCCAAGTCAAGTATGTGTAATTGAGCAAGTCATTATTTTGGTCAAGTGAAACTTAATCTTGCTTCTGAGGAACTGTGTCGAGTACATCTCAGAACTGACTACTGCAGGGATGGACAAAGATGGACAACATCAGTCACCCCCAACTTTCATCTCACCTTGATCAAGTGTTAAGACCCTTACACCTATGTGAAGCTGGTAACTAAAAAATGGCTGAAGTGAAAGACTGACAGGATATAGAGTAAAAAGAGTGTTCAGAACCCAGCCTCAACACATCTATAAATTCCCTTAAAAAGTTTCTGTAGAATAATAAATGCTTAATAAACAAGATCTATTTTTATTATCAGATACAGTTTCTATAAATCATATACACTTCTAGATCCCATTAGCTAAAACAGTATCAAGCATAACAAGGAAATTGTCTTCAAAAGAAATGACTTTAGATGAATGAATACATACAAACCAATGAGAGATAAATCTTTGCCTTCAATAAACTCATAGTCTTGTAGAAAAAGAAATTTAGAAAATAATTACAACAGTGTTGTTGGTATAATCATGTAGTTACACATGGAGGTTCTGAAGCCAGACAGCCTTGATATGGTCTCATTTCTGTCACTTACCGGTTTTGTACCTTTTAGCAAGTTATGTTATCTTTCTGTGTTTTAATTTCTTCATTGGCAAAAGTATATTAAAAATAGTAGTACTTTTTGTGAGAATAAAATAATTCAGATTGTATAAAACACTAAAAATAATGCCTAATCAAAATTTATAAGAATTTGCTCTTTTAAAATATTTTTATTATTTTTATATTTCTGGGTGAAGAAGAAAGTTTACATAAGTAAGGAGTAAGTATTTGCACTTCAAACTATGAGAACAAGAGAACATGATAGATAAAGACAGAATAGAAGTAAGGAATGCACACATTTAACAACCTTTAAAGGAAATTTTTAGAAAATGGCCAAGTAGAAGAAAACAGTATGGAGGCGATCAAGAATGAAATTGTTCTAAAGGTATGTGGTTCTTCCAATAGTTCATGGTAATAGAAAAATTGAAAATATACTATTCCAAACAACTTCCAGGAAAGAATAAGGATTGGTAGTCCTTAGCAACAAGGAGTAAATTTGCTTAAAAGCAAGACAAAATAAAACAAACATGTCAACAAACAAAAATCCTAGTCATAAAAAAATAAATAGTGGTACTCAAAATCTTTCTGCTAAGTGGAGTAGAATGTATTTGTTCATAATTAGTTAACTACAACTGCTGTAACTAACCCCAAAATTTTTTGTGACTTTACACATAAACAATAATAGAAGTTTAATTTACTCAAATAATTGTTTAATATAAGTGTTAATCTATTCCAGGAGAGAAGGAGGGGTGATCTTAGTTCCACATAGTCAAACCTGGGGTAGGCTGTTGGAGTCTCTGCCATCTCAACACATGAATTTCCAATTACACAAATGATGCCAGGCAGAAGATAGAGGAAGAAAGAGAATAAGAGAGGCACAACTTGTGTCTTAACCATCATGGCTCATAAGTGACATACATTATTTCCATTTATATTTCATTGATAAAACCTTATCACAGGGTTTTAAGTAAATCCAAGAAGGGCTAGGAATTGTAGTCCTTGGATGAGGAGTTATTTTCCTATCATAATACTGTTTTATGGAAGAAAGTGCTTGGCATTTGTGGCCAGTTAGCCATCTCTTCCACATAAAGTATCCTCTCTGTAGACTAAATGTGGAGGTAATAAATATATCTTTGGAGCATGTATCAGGCCGTTTTATTTAATTGGATTAAACAGAAAAGATGTTTTCAATTGTCTTTCCAGATGAAAGACAAAACTTTGAGTCATAAAACAGAATAACAAACAAACAATAAAATCAAAAAAACAGAATATTGGAAGAAAATAGAAGATAAGGAAAATCATATTTTGATTTTTTTGTACATTGGTTTATAATAACATTATGAGTCAAAATCTGAATAGAAGTTAAACTTACCATCTGAATTGTGGGAAGAAATATGAATGACAATGATTTTTATATATTTAAATTAAACTATATAATATGTTTTTAAATTTACATATCACAGAATAGACACATTAAAACTATACAATTGGATGATTTTTAAAGTAAATTTGTACAGCTATGCAACATCCACACAATGTAGGTTTAGAACAGTTTATCATCACTATAAAAAATGTCAAACCTCCTTCTTTACAGCTAATCTGCTTTCTGCATCTACAAGTTTGCTTCTAAGAGTTCTATACAAATCAAATTATATAATATATAATCATCTGTGTCTTGTTTTTTCCAAGCATAATGTTTTTTGAGGTTTATCTATGTTGCTACAGATATCAGTAGTACTATACTTTTTATTGTTGAGTGGTTTTCAATTAATGGGTATGACACACTTTATTTTTCTAATCACCAGTTAATGAATATTTTAATCATTTCATGTTTTTGGTTATTATGAAGAATGTACATTCATATATAAGGATTTTTGGAAATATGTTTTTATTTTGGGGGACAAACATATAGAAATAAAATTGCTAGATCATAGGATAAATATATGTTTATTATTTTAAGCAGCCATTTCTAAATAACTACTTTATTTTGCACTTTTATCAGAGTTGCATTTTCCCACATTCTTGCCAAACTGTGGTAGTTTCAGGATTTAAGATTAAAACTATTCTAGTGAGTCTGTAGTGATATTTCATTGTGCTTTCAATTTCAATATCCCTAATTCCCATACTAAACACACTTTCATATGCTTATTAGCAATTTATGTATCTTAATTGGTGCAATATCATTTTAATTCATTTTCTGCAAGGCTTTTTTGTGCCTATTTTTGGAGTTATAAGATTTCTTTGTAATTTCTGAATAGAAGACTGTTATCATATATATGCTTTACAAGTATGCTGTAATGTATATTTTTCATTTTTTTGATGATGACTATTAGCAAAAGTTTTTAATTTTTATGAAGTCCAATATACAAATTTTTATGAAGTCCAATATACAAATCCTCTGAGGATTATACTTGTGGTGTAATGTATATGAAATATTGAACTCAAAGTGACAAAAAACTTTCTCATATGTTTTATTTTAGCTTTTATGTTTAGAACAATAGTACATTGATAAAATTTAAAAAATTGAAAGACTCTAAACAATGATTTAAAAGAGACAAATACATTTATTCATAGGAATAATCGATTTTATAAAGCTTTTTTTCAAGTTTTCTATACATAGAGTCTAATTCCAATAAAAATTATATCAGTGTTTTTATAAGGCAACTGAGAAGCTAATGCTATGACGTATTTAAAAAATCAGGTTCTAAGAAATACTCTTAAAGAAATGTGAGAGACCAGGATGTCAGAATATCAAAATTTATTTTGATACTATAATAATTAAGATAGTGTAGTAATACAAATTGGTCAATAATAAAAAAGTGACCAGTGAAATAAGATAGACAACCCAGAACCAGGAGACCATTAATCACATGATAACTTAATATCCAATGGAAATTGTATTGCAGGTTAATAAAAGATTGAGAGACTGCATAAACAGTGCAAAGCAACTGGCTATATATATGGAAAAAAATGAAATAAGATACCTACTTCTCATTGTATATAAAGTGGTCCAACAGAGTTCAAATAGTTAATGAAAAAAAGCAATACCTTAAAGGTATACAATATCATTACATTCTCAAGATTACACATGATTAAAAAAACAAATTCCATAAAATTCTAAACATACACACAAATGATATATGGAATATCTTAAAACTAAGAAAGTTCTGTCATTTAAAAATTACCATGAAGAATGTGAAAATACCATTTTTGAACAGTGCTGTGATCATCTACCTATGTGTATCAATGTATTTATGTATCTGTGTGTCTGGCTATCTATTTATTTATCTATCTTCTATGTATATCTGTCTACCAAAGAATTCATGTGAAAAAATGTTAAAAAAATGTTGCATATCAGTCATAAAAAGTCAAGCAAAACACAATGGGGAAATAGGCAAAGGATAATAGATGTATTTTCCATAAAAATAATTACAAAATAAGTCAGCATGTGAGATACTCAACGTCCTTATTGCATATAACATCAATAAGGACTACAATAAATATAGTTTTACATTCAATTTTACATAACAAAAACTTTAACAACATCATGAAGAAGGTGTATAACAGTGTGAACTTGTATATACTGATGCAAAGGTATACAAATTAGCATCAACCTTACTAAAAAGTTTTGCTTTGTAAAATTGATAATCCACATTACCTAATATCCATCATTTCCATGTCTGGTAATATAAACTAGCAAAATCATTGCACTCGTGTGCCGGAGAGTCCAGCTCCGGGAGAGAGTCAGGGCCTGAAGCGGGTGGAATCGGGAAGCGGCGAAAAAGAAAAGACGAAAACAACAGGAATCTTCTTCCTGGGGAGAGCTCAAGGCTCTGTCCAATTTTATTTATTTTTCACAAGCTTATATAGGTTTTCCATCTAGTCCTGTACCCATAAAATGTATCTTATGTTGCCAGCCAGACGCCTACGTATCTCTTTTTCCAGACACAACAAGGTTGACCTTTTGCTACTCAGTTCCCCCCGCTGCTGACCCCAAGCCATTCGTGTTTTTCAATCCAAGAGCAAGAACTAGACAGCAGTTACTACCTCAACCACAGATGGAGTTTTTCTTAAGCATTTGTGAACATCCTCTTTTCCTCCTTAACCTTCTTATATCTATTTACTATTATAGCTATTCACTATTATAGGCCTATAATATCCTTACCCAATAAAGCTAACCCTAAGTCTTATTTAATTTACTTACTACTATATATTTATTTCTATTAACCTTATTTCTATCCCTATGTTTCTATATTTTCTTAACTAATACTATTATATATCTCTTATCTTACTATGTTACCTTATCTTGCTATCTTACTATTAATATTCTAACCTCTATCCTTACAATACTTTAATCTACTTGTTGTCTCAATCAGTTGTTTTCCACCAGCTCTCAGTTGGGGGCCTGTTGTTTATGAGAAAGAGGTCGACTCAGCAGGAGACCTGTTGTTTACGAGAAAGAGGTCGACTCAGCAGGAGACCTGTTGTTTACGAGAGGTCGACTCAGCAGAAGGCCTGTTGTTTACGAGAGGTCGACTTGTTTTCCTCGGCCTCCTGCTGTTACTGAAAAACATCTTTATACACCCTAAGGGGCACCTTTTTGCTACCATCTCACCTCCATTATGCTTATGTATAATTTCTTGCTATCAAATGCCATTGTTTATCTGCGCATCTATTATCTCAATTAAAGAGGGAAAATTCTCAAGCCTACGCACGCAATTCTTCAAAGTCAGGGAAGGTCCGTCGACAGGATCCATGGGGCTTTGCCTCTGTCATGGCTGCATTTGGCTGGGACCTTGCTGCCAGTCGGTGTTTTTCCTGTTTTCAGGTCCCTTTTACATTACTCTTACCAAAGATTGCAGCTCCCTGCAAGTTTGCATTCCCACCAGCAGTGTAGAAGCAGTACTTTTTCTCCACATCCTCACTAGCATCTGATATTGTTTGTTTTATTGATGATGGCCATACTTACTGGGGTTAGGTGGTATCTCAATGTGGTTTTCATTTGCATTTCTCTGATGATGAGTGAGGCCAAGCACTTTTCATGTGTCTGTTGGCAGTCATATTTTCTTTTGAGAAGTGTCTATTCATGTCTTTTGCCCACTTTTTAATGGGGTTGTTTGTTTTTTTCCTTTCAGCGCATTTGAGTTCCTTGTAGATCCCAGCTGTTAGGTCTTGGTCAGATATGCAATTAGCAAATATTTTTTCCTATTTGGTGGGCTGTCTTCCTGTTCTCTTGATGTTTTCTTCTGCTTTGCAGAAGCTCATTAGTTTGTCAAGGTCCCACTTGTCTATCTTATTTCTTAAGGTATGGGTAATGGGTATTTAGGGTTCTGAATAGGAATTGGTTGCCAGTTCCAATTTCCATAAGAGTGTCTCCCACATTTTCTAAGATTCTTATAGTTTGCGGTTTTACATTTAGGTCTTTGATCCATTTATAGCTAATTTCTGTGTATGGTAATAGGTAGGGGTCCTGTTTCAATCTTCTGTATGTGTTCAGCTAGTTTTCCCAGCACCATTTACTGAATAGGTTCTTCTCTCCCAAGTGGTTGTTGTTGGAGGCTATGTCAAAGATGAGTTGGTTGAGAAATTGAGGCTTTGCTTCCAGAATCTCTATCCTGTTCCATTGGTCTATGTGCCTGTCCTTGTACCAGTACCACGCTGTTTTGATTACTGTAGCCTTATAGTAAAGTTTGAAGTCTGGAAGTGTGATACCCCCTGCTTTGTTTCTTTTGTTAAGGATTGTTTTGGGTATTCGTGGTTGTTTATTTTTCCATATGAATTTCTGTATTGCCATTTCCAGGTCTGGAAGAATGATGTTGGTAACCTGATGGATATTGCGTTAAATCTGTAGATTGCCTTTGGTAGGGTGGACATTTTAACAATGTTAATTCTT
>CAUYQG010061853.1:0-16613 GCA_963574415.1 Tarsius wallacei | reverse complement strand
AAGAAGACCCCATCACTACAAAAACTTTAAAAAGTAGACGGGTGAGGTAGCATGTGCCTATAGTCTCTGCTGCTGGGGAGGCTGAGACAGGAGGTTGCTTGAACCCAGGAGTTCCAGGCTGCAATGAACTATGATTGCACTACCACGCTCTAGCCTGGGTGACAGAGTAAGAACCAACCTCTAATAAATAAATAAATAAATAGAAAAGGTTTATGGGCATAGAATAGAAGGCTGAAATTTGAGGTCTGGCAAAGCAAGAGAGACTTTGGAAGCATCCTCTCCAGATCTGTAATTCCTGCTTCCTCCACAGGTTGGGGGCTGGAGGGGGGGCTGGGGTGGGATGCTGTGGAGGTGGATGAATCTCTGACCTCCCTTCTGACTATGTTACATTCCTCTCCTGTGTCCAGCCCTGCGCACAGTGCCATTGAATCCATGGTCCTAACTGACGTGTTGCAACAGTGAATCACAAATCAGTACTGCTCTTGTTATGAATTTCAATCTTCATAAGACAATCTGAGCCCTCCCAGGTCCCAAACCAAAGCCTGACTGTGAAGGAAGCTCACCTACAAGTAAACTAAAAAAAAATTTTATTTCTCAATAGTTTTCTAACCTGGCCTGGGGTCCTGGACTGGGAAAACAAACTAAATGCCAAGGAGTATGCAGAAGCTTTATGACCAAGTCACCATCTCTAAGCTCTGGGAGCCCAAAGACCCAATTTAAAGCTGACTGTCACTGCCACCCCCATCCACTCATTCATCCACCCAAATACCCTCACAATTTCATATTGCATCTAACTCACCCTGCAAAGAAACAGTTAGGTTGGGACCCAGCCAACTGGGAGCGTTTATAAAGACAAGATCCTTTTGCTTTGTGTTTGTTTTAATTTTCCCTAGCAGCTCAGATCTAACATGAAAAGTGCAATAAACTGGGAGTATCAGTGTTCACTGAAAATATCACTTCACAAGTGAAAATATATCCAAACAGCCAGTTGTAGTTTGAGAGGCTCTCCCTCCTCAAAAATGCAGCTGTCACCAAAAATACATTTGAAATTTCTCTCTCTCTTTCTCTCTCTCTCTCTCTCTCTCTCTCTCTCTGTCTCTCTCTCTCTCTTTCTCCTTCCTTGTCTTCCAGCTCGCCCTCTGTCTTGCAATTTAGCTTTAATTGCCCTGTCAGCTCTAAAGGCTGCTAATTGACGCCTTTTATTCTGGGTTAAAACTCCGCAGGAAGAAAAGAGCTCGCTGGGCCCCCAGAGCTGCGAGATTCGGCGATTTGGCACGCTTGTCGCCCTGCGAATTGAAGCTGGGTGCTGCTAGTGCTGGGGGCAGGCGTGGGGGAGTTGTGGAGGCGGGGAGGGGGGCTGGGCAGGGGTTGGAGCATCTATTTTTAGTGAGGGTTTTATAGAGTGGATCCCTGTGGCTTGGCTCCACACTGAAATATTGTCCTCATCTCAATGACATAAACACAGGGCAACTTGGAGATCTTGGCGCCAGCCCTGGCCGGAGCCTGTGAATGGGCAGAACGGTGGAATGGGAGCAAGAGCCCTACTGTAATTACAAATAAATCCGCCCCCCCCCCACCTCTGGCTCTCCCTGCTCACTTAATACCTCAGAAAGTCACTGCTTTTGTGTAAATAAGATGAACTGAAGTTACTGAAAGTTCTACCAAGAGGCAGCTAATGGAATAATAATTTGGGCAGTCTTAGATTAAAAAGAAGGGGCATTTAAGAATTAATTAAACAGTCATCGTCATCAGTGAAAACCAGGGATGGAGGCAAGGCATGGAATCCTGCTCCTGGAAGGAATCCAGTGTGTTGCTTCCCTCTGAAATTATCGAGCATTCAGCCTGGCCCTGGTACAAGAGAAATTGGAACTGATAAATTGGAACCAATTAACACAAGGTCTCAGTATGACTCTTTGGAATGTCCCAGGCCAGGCTGGATGTAGCTGTCGCCCAGGGCTGCCTCAGACATGGAGCCACACTTTCCAAAGCATATTTAAATATAGCCTTGCTTCCCTCGAAATGTAATTCCAACCCTCATTTTTATCCTTGGAAGCTTTGGGGGTGGAGTGTAGGGTGAGGTGGGATTTTCATAACCTCCATCCCCCACTCCCACAACCCTGTAAATAAATAAGAGATTACACTAAATTCCATTTGAAGTTGTCAGTCCCGGAATGGAACTTTTATCCCATTATGAATTTCATGGGTGAGACCGTTCAGACTTTGAATGTGGCTAACACCTCCATTGAAAGGCCCTAATTGCAGTTGTAGGCACTGACTGTTTGCAGACACCACACTGTACACACCTTCACATTCCTCTGAAGAAAGAGCATCCTATGAAAGTCAGCGGAGGCCTCCCCTCAAGTCAGTAGGACTGTCAAGGTTTCACTTAAACTTTAAACCAAAGTTGCCCTATCGAAGGCCCAGGTGCTAATTTGGGATTCTGAGGTTCCGCAGCTTTGCCTTCGCTGACAGGGCTGTTACTATACCCAGGGGGCTGGCTGGAGTCGCACTTCAGCCTCAGAGGCTACCAGGAAGGGAGTCTTTCAACCCAAATGGACCCTTGAAGGACCGCTTTTCTTTTCAGATGAACTTCCTCTGAGCCTGAAAGCATCCAAGGCTTGGCTGAGTGACAAAAGGGAGGATCAAAAAATGCATTTTCCACACAGCTACTGGCCTATGAGGGGCAGGAAAGCCTTCTGCTGAGAGTCCCAAGGGATGGGGGAGTTCTCACTTCATTCTGTATCTAACTACTTCCCATGATGAGAATTGAACCAAGGAACCATGGCATATGAGGGAGAACTCTTGACAAAGTTGTTCTGCTCTTCCTTTGTGAACATCACACACACAAAAAAATTATTGTGATAATATATACATGAAGTGGGCTGGGTACAGTGGTTCATGCCTGCTACAATCCCAGAATTTTGGGAGGCCAAGGTAGGAGGATCGCTTGAGCCCAGGAGTTGGAGACCAGCTGGGTAGCATAGCAAGACCTCATCTCTACAAAAAAAATTTTTTAATGGCACCTGCCTACAGTCCCAGCTATTCAGGAAACTGAGGCAGAAAGATCTGCGGTGAGCCATGACTATGCCACTGTACTACAGCCTTGCGACAGAGTAAGACCCTCAACTCAATAAATAAATAAATAATTGAAAAATTCACCACTTTAACCATTTGTAAGTGTACAGTTTAGTGGCATTAGGTGCATTCTCATTGTTGTACAACCATCATCACCATCCATCTCCAGAACTCTGTCATCATCCCAGTTAAAACTCCCCATCCCTCCTCCCCCCAGCCCTAATCAACCATTGTTTTACTTTCTGTCTCAATCAATTTGACCACCTAGGTACCTGTATAATGCTCACAAGTGGAATTATACAGTATCTGTCCTGCTGGGACTGGTTAGCTCACTTCACATAATGCCTTCAAGATTCAGCCAGGTTGTAGCTTGTGTCAGAATTTCTTTTTAAGCTGAATAATATCCCATTGTATGGATATACCATGTTTTGTTTAGCCACTCCTCTGTCATTGGACACATGGGTTATTTCCACCTTTTGGCTATTGTGAATAATGCTGCTATGAATAAAGGTGTACTAATATCTGTTTGAGTCCCTGATTTTAGTTCCTTGAAGTTTATACCCAGAAGTGGCATTGATAGTTCATATGATCATTCTATTTTTAATTTTGTTTTGGAATTGCCATACTGTTTTCCATAACAACTGCATCGTTTTACATTCCCACCAGCAGCACACAAGAGTTTCAATTTCTCTGCATTCCTATCAACACTTGTTATCTTCCTTCTTTTTAATTTTTTGGTAGCAGCCATTCTAATGGGAATGTGTGGCAGCTCATTGTGGTTTTTGAACCCAAAGATTTGTATTTTCTTTATGTTTGCTTTGATCTTTTTTCTTTTTAAGAGAAATAGCATGTTACAAATACAAGTAAGTACCCTCCAAGTACTTTACCCTCTCCCTAGAGATAAGCATTGTCCTCAAGTTGCTGCATATAATTCCTGTTGATGTGTAACTTTATCAAGTATATTCGCATCTATTAATAATTTATGCTGCCATTTTGCAGGTCCCATTGGATTGCGCTTTCGCGTCCTGCCCCACCTCCACCCCACCTTCCACATTTGTTAATTGTATGAGAAGCAGCAAAAGCAGATTCTAAAGGGAAACAAAAAGACCCCAAGCTTTGGAGCTAGTTAGGCAGGGTTAAACCTCAGCCGTGCCACTTCCTATTTGGGTGATCTTGGTCGGGTCACTTGACCTCTCTGAGCATTAGTGTTCTCGATTATAAACTGAGATGTTTGGAGGACTACATGAGGACACAAACAGGATGCGCTGTACCAGACATCATAGTGAGAATTCAGTGAGTGATCAGAAGGTGGGAAGAGAGGAAAGAGGTGAATGCTAATTTTCTTGCTGAGCTGTTGCCTCTACCCAGCCACCCCTCACTCATACCTTCCACTGACTATTCTTGTCTGCATCTTTGCATTGCTCCAAGGCAAAACAGAGCATGTGCAGAAGTATAAGTGCAGAAATATAAGTTTGCCCTTTACTAAAATGCTGGTTTAAATCATGGAGAGAGAGTGGCTCCTTCTTCTCTTCCACGCTCCACAACCCAGAAGGCAGTGGAGAGTGAGGGAAAGTGAAAAAGGAGGGAGGGAGGCCTGACTGGCTCTGCCAAGTCACCCTACCGGGGGGAAAACATTCAGCTCAGGCCCTGAGCCTGGCTACTGAAACTGTAATCCAATATCTTAATCCATTTCTTCTTCAAAGCATTGCCCTTTGTGCCAGGTGGACAGAGCCCGAGTGACACGGAGCTGTCCCAGAGAAGCTCTCTCTTGCACTGGGCTGTGTCATTCAGGCTGGGAAAAGAATATCCAAAGGGGCACCTTTGACCTGGTTATCTGGACAATTGTGACTGGGGAATGACAGTTTAGAGTACCTGAAGGATGTTTAGGGAACTGCACCCAGTTGGTGTTGACAGTGAACCTATCCATTGATCCAGCCGCGCCCAGTGAGTGTTGGCCATGCCAGGTGGCGAGCAAGGCTCTTTGGCTACACAAAAAGGAACTGAACACCAAGGAGAGTCGTCTTCAGAGAGATTAGTGCTCTTCTGTCCTTTTGGAAATGGCTTCTGAGTCCACCTCTCAAGAAGACAGCAGGGACTGGGAGCAGTGAGGTGGAAGGCAAGGAAAATAGTTCCAGTAATGACTAAGTCCTGGAGTTTCAAAAATGGGGGTGGGGGCCTGCACCATCTTCCTTCCCAAGGGCATGGGCTGAGGTTAGCCTGACATGTCACAGCAGCTGCTGCCTCCCCAGAATGAGCTGGGATCATTCAGCTACTTTCCATACCCACCCACCTACCCTCCCACTCCCCACCCCATCTCCTGCCGCCCCAACCCAAGCTGCAGCTTCCTGGGACAGGGCCAACCATTCTTCACCCCCTCCCCTGGCTCATTTCTGCTGCCAAAATCAGATGACTTCAAGATACAGAGCTGCTAATTTGTGAGAATTCAGGCTGCTGGGGGTATTGGTACAACAATCAGGCCATCTCCAATGCAGCATGGGCAAGTCATTGGTGTACACCAGCTAAATAATGAAGCATCTATTTAGGTCAAATTTGTCTTTCAATTTTCCAGATACCTATGTGAGATCTGATTTATAAGAGAAGACTAAGCAATATGTGCTATACTGTCTGGATTTGCTGCATTATTAAGAAATGGGCCACTTTGGGAGGCCAAAGCAGGAGAATAGCTTGAACTCAGAAGTTTGAGACCAACCTGGGCAACACAGCAAGAACTCATCTCCAAAAGAAAAAAAATCAAAAAATCAGCCAGGTGTGGTGATTTGCATCTGTAGTCTCAGCTATTCAGGAGGCTGAGGCAGGAGGATCACTGAGGAGGTTGAACTTAGAAGGTCGAGGCTCCTGTGAGCCATGATCATGCCACCGCACGCCAGCCTGGGTGACAGAGTGAGACCCCCAACTCAAAAATAGAAAGAAAGAAAAGGACATCATTTTCACCATCATCATTTCCCTTCATCCGCTACCAGAATTCATTATGGTCACCATAAGCAATTAAACAAACTCAAGTATTAATTCACTTTCTAGGCATCTGCTGTATAGCAAACACAATGCAAGGCACTGGGGGTATGGAGACGAACTCCCATAAAGAACTTCATCCAGCAGTCAAGACAGCCAACAGTGAAGAATGCAAATCACTAATGGGTGAGTTCAAGGAAGGAGTAGGGCGGTGCAGAATCTGAGAGGAGGAAGTAATGTATCTGCCCAGACAGAATCAAGAATGGAGGAGGTGATGTCTCAGCAGGATCTGGAGGGTTGCAAGGGATCTTGAAAGAAGAGAGTAGACAGAACATATAACACTGAGGAAGAACAGGCTATGTTAGAGACCCCCAAGCTGAACAGCAAACAGCAAAGAATAGAAAGAGGTGATAAGAGAAAGGAATACTGTGATCAGATTAGGAAAGGCATCAAATGTCATAACTTTTTTTTTTTAGTCAGGGTCTCACTCTTGTCACCCAGGCTAGCGTGCAGTAGCACAATCATGGCTCACTGCAGCTTAAAACTTCTAAACTCAAGCAATCCTCCCGCCTCAACCTCCCAAGTAGCTAGAACCACCACACACACCACCACGCCTGGCGAGTTTTCTGGTTTTTTGTAGAGATGAGGTCTTGCTATATTGCCCAAGCTGGTCTTGAACTCCTGGACTCAAGTGATCCCACTACCACAACCTCCCAAAGTGCTGGGATTACAGGCATGAGCCACCGCACCCAGCAAATGTCCTAATTTTATCTTGAGAGTAACCAGGAGAATCCCTAGAGTTTTTCGAATAGTCAAAAGCCATTCTCTCCTTAAATAGCAGTTTATTTTTGCTGGTTTCTCCTTCAGGAAAATGAAGACTTTGGAAGAAATGAGAGGGCACTTCACTGTGCACAGGAAGCTATCTTGCCTTGGGCAGACCAGTACTATCTGCAAGTCTTACTTCCCAGGAGTGAAAACCTGTAGTAACCGGTGAGAGATAAAGACCTCACCTAGAATCCCTTACCTGTGGGACCAAGAATAGCTGCTACATACGATGTCAGAGATCTCACCAAACCCCCGCTATGCAACCAATCATGACCCTGAAGCCCCTTAAAAAAGGGGCAAGCACCCCAAGACTTGCTTTGCTGTCAAAATATTTAGAAGAAGCATATTTAAATCACAGTCGGAACAATAGGACTAGCTCAAAAGTAAACGTTCACGCTGTTGAAGAAGCCCACACCATAAACATTTAGTCTAAAATGCCTCTCCTTCTGGGCTAAGGCCTGAAAGAAAAGCAGAGTTCTATAAAACGTGATCTGCCAGGATTTTCTTACCCCCGTGGCATGATCATTACAATGCCTCTTATTACAGTTTAAAGCCTTATCCGAGGTGACTCAAATCCTTGAGGAGGTGACAGAGGCAGCTTTGCATTTTTCTCAATGTATTCTGCTGAACCGCTGCAGTAATTCGCTTTTGAAACAATGCAAAGTGAAAATGAGGTTGAAACCGCAACCTTGCCTCATTACTGGCCCGCCCCCTCCCTGCCACCTCCAGGCACTTCAAGGGCCCTTCTCCCAGCATTTTAGGGATTATCTTTGCGAGTTTAATCAAGCTTTACATTAACTAGTTAACATGGTTAAGCCTTTGTGTGTGTGAGGAAAGAGACATTTGTCTGAACTGTTCTGGATTCATTTTGTAGGGAAGAGACAAAGAGGCCCAAACCTTGGTCTCGGCTCTAACCTTATCCATTTTTTTTTATATCTATGAATACAATTTATAAAACTATTTTTTTTTTAAAAATTCTATGAATAACGAATCATACCTTTAAAACATCCTGTGTTGAAATATGAACATAACCCACTAACCATGCTGGTGAAAGACTAGCCACTGCGGTATTTATTTTTATTTGTATTTTCATTAATAAATTTACTGACGATCTTAACGTATTATGCCAAAGAACAGATTGGAAAATTTTTGCGGATGCCTGATGGGTTAGAGGTAAAGCAGGAAGCCCTTTTAGAAATTTAAGGAGGTTGTTTATATAACTTTGCATTATCCTTTCATTTTCATCTTGTAGGTGTGTTTTGTGAGTTACAATAAAGAAACAAAATAACTTTTTTTTTTCTTAATTGAGGGCATTTTTTAAAATGAAGCTGGGTAAAGACACTAAGATGAAACCTTAGATATAAGAAAAATAAAAACAGTTGGGGGTTTCAGAGACATTGTTTGTCTTAAGAGTGATGTGGAGAAGCCTGATCAAAAGCCTTGTTTTACTACAGTCATGCTCTATTATGGGAGGTGGGGATGGGGGTGGAGTTGGGGAGAGTAGGAGGAAGATGAAATAAGCCCTCTCCCCTACTCAACCAGGTTGCCAAAAATCACTCCCCACAAATGAACCCCCCTGGCCTGCTGATACTGATGACCTCTGGAGTCAAAGGTAGATTCAGAGCAAGAGAGCAGGTGCATTAAGAAGCCCCCCTTCATCTCAGAGCTCTGAGCTAAGAAGCCTCTAACTGCCTCCATAGATGATCCCTGAGTCAAGAATATGGCCTCGGGAAGTTACCGTGCCTCTCTGGGCCTCAGTTTTCCTAACTATAAAATGGGGAGATGATTGCTCCTACTCCAGAAGCACCTGTGAGACTTAGGTAAGGTAATGTTTGTAAGTCGGATGGTAAATTCACAGTGCAGGTTAAACCTGTATTCTTGTTTCTAGACTGACAGAATTAAGTTTTTTGTACTCATTTAGGGACCCTGTCCTCCAAATCCTCAACGTAGGTGACTTACTTCCAGTCCCCAGCCTCCGTCCCAAACTCATTCCAGACTGCAGCGTTTTGATCAAGCCTGAGATGTGTTTGGGGTGCATTTTAGTTGTGTTTTTTCTCAGTCCAGTGGTGAGTTTTGACACTTTATTTTGAAAGGGATCGGGCTTCTTTGTAGATGCCTTAAAATGGGAAATGCAAGTGTCATGAAACAGTGTCCATCACATACTTACATGCCCACACACAAACACACACCCCTACATCCAAAAGTCCTGCAAACGTACCTCTCCCTCGCTTTCCCATCATAGATGAAGAATGAACGATTTCACTCAATGCCAAATGAAGATCAGCTAAGATCTTGTAGCCTGGTGCTGGCTTCAAAAATATTTTCAGCATTTAGAACTTTAAACATCATTTTCAGCTTTACTAATGCCTGGTTGTCAGCTTGGGGCAAGTTATTTCTTCTAAATCGACTGATTTAATTTTTAAATTTTTTTTCTAAACGACAAAAATACAGATTGTTCTCTCCTTTTTATAGCAGATTTACATGAAGATAATATAAAGCAAAAAGTGAGCCTTTCTTTTCTCCTCACCGTACACACTTATCCCATTATTTAGGGATAATCATTACAATTAGTAAATCACATTTTTAAAAATTTCCCTAAACATAAAATAATCTCTGCATAGAGATTAAAATCAAGGCCCCCAGGGCTGAACAGCCTAGAGTTCAATCTTGATGTAACTCAGACACAAGTTTTGTTTTTGCTTTTGAGGGGTTGTCCTGAAATATTTAAGATCTATAATCATCATATGATTATATGGTTTCTAAAGTTGGTTTCAAGGGATTTTTTGTTTGTTTTGAAACAGTGTCTCCCTCTGTCACTCAGGCTGGAGTGCATGGCATAATCATAACTCACTGCAGTTTCAAGCTCCTAGGCTCTAAGCGATCCTCCCACCTCAGCCTCCTGAGCAGCTGGGATAACAGACGTGCGCCACCACACCCTGCTAATTTTTAAATTTTTTGGTAGAGATGGGTCTCACCGTGTTGACCATGCTATTCTCGAACTCCTGGCTTCAATGAATCCTCCCACCTTGACCTCCCAAAGTACTAGGATTACAGGCTGTGAGCCACCATGGACAGCCTGGTTACAAGTATTTCTAAGTGCGAGCTTAAATTTATCTTATTTAAAACACCTGAAGACCCTTCACTGGCCGGACATTCAAGTCCCCAGTTTTCCAGCCTCTATTCCTCAAACCCCAATTCTGGGCAGTGGCAGCTCATTCCCAGGATTTGGATTATGCTGCACTCCTTCTCCACTGCCCAAAATGTCATCCAGCCAGTGGCCCCTCCTCAGCCCTTTGGTCTGTGACCTCCTCTTGATTATTCAGGCCTTTCCACTTGGGCCTTGAATCTTCTGGGGAGCCTTTCGGATCCCCTCACCTCAACATGTCTAGGCTTCCTTATGGTAGTTGACATCCTAAATTGTCATCTTTGGCTTATTTTTCCTTCCCCCTCTTCCCCGGTAGTCCATGAGCCCCTCAAGAGAATGGATTTGGTTACTGTTTGTTGAGCAACGTATCTGTATTTGGGGTACACATCTGGTGACAAGAGGAAAGAATAATAGACTGATGGATGACAGTAGGTGGTCACAGTCTGTCATCTACAAGACTGCAACTCAGAGTAGGGGCCAGGAACAAAATCAGAGATGTGAAAACATTGTGTCAGCTGAATTCTGGAGTGGAATCTGGGACTCACCCCACCCACCTGAAACAGGGGTCCCTTTTCACCTTATTTTTCACTCCATGGAGCTTCTGTCTCCTTGTTATCTTGAGCCTTTGAGGGGATAAGGGAGCCTAGACCTTATTATCTCAATACACATCTATCCCAGGCAGCAGGATGAGAGGATGTGGGGGAAAGTGAGTCTAGGTTGAGACAGTGCTTGTGTTGTGGGCAGGAGGAGGCGGCGTGTAAAACCCCCATGGCAGGTAGCTAAAAGGAGCCACCGCCACAAGCCTTTACAGCCCAGCTGGGAACAGAAAGGGCAGAAAGGCAACAGAGGGGGAGGGGTTCACAGGGAGTATGTGTGTGTGTGTGTGTGTGTGTGTGTGTGTGCACGCGCGCACCCCAGGGTGCTATGTTAGGGTAAGGGAGTAGGCTCTTCAATAAATACATCAATGTCTGTAAAGTGTGTGTCTGTGCAAATTGATGAGAGTGTGTGGTAGGAAGCAAGCTCAGAGCACTTGGGGTTTAAGTTCCTATTATGTTGGTGACAGTTGTCTTTCCAAGTCACAGCCCCTCCATCCATTTCAAGAATCCTGCCCACACTCGAGGTACTGTGGCTGTAGAACTCCATTCATTTTTCTTTTGCAACATTGGATTACATATGATAAAAGTCCATAACTCGGAACTCAGTTGTGTGTGTTTTTTTAAATGTATGTAGAGTGTGTGTGTGTGTGTGCACGTGCACGTGTGTGTGTGTAAGGCAGTGACTGTTGAGAGAGGGACTGCACAAGGATTTCCTTTCCATAGGAAAGCCTTGAGTCCATCCTACACCCAGACTTTAGCCGACGGGAAGCCCTGGAGAGCCCGGGCCAAGGCAGTGGCAGCCTTGGTGAGCAGGAAAGGGGAGCAGAGATGCCTGCTGGCGTCGCCCCCACCCGCCCCCAGGCCCCCCACATCAGGGCAGGCTAAACACGCGCGCGCCGAGGCCTCTGTCTCCAGGGCTGGAGAGAGGCGCCCTCGTTAAAACTCAGATAAACAGTTTATCAGGAGATGAATGAGCCACCGAGCTCCTGAGACGTCTCCCCTTCCCCAGCGTGGAGCCAGATGGGGAGGGGGCTGCAGAACGAGCAGGAGCCAGACTGGGGAAGGGAAGGGGCTGTCGGGCTGGAGCGAGCTCACTGAAGCTCCTTTAAACTTTGTCTCTATTTTGGGAAACGTGTTCCACATTTACTTACCCATTTGCCCACCCCAGCCCACGTCTGGGAGTTACTGCCCTCTCTCCACCCCCTTCTCTCCCTCTTCCCCTTTTTTCCCCACTCCCCCAACCCCCATGCCCATTCAAGTTGCAACTTCACTCATCTAACTGGAATCTAACCACCAACTGGACACACACTAAATGATAAGGTACTGTGAGGCTGAACTGGGTTCTTTCCACCCTCACTGTGAGGCCCGAGCTGACCAGGGCTCCCAAGCACCCCAGAGGCCACGTGGAGTCCACCACCCTTGAGCCTCAGTGCCACTTCTACACTTACCTCCTCCTAGCAATCAGGAGAGAAGAGTGGCAAGCCTCATGGCTGACTTGTCCTCCCTTTGCCATTTTGGGAGCTCACTAAGAGAAAGCCCATCAGACTGTACGTTTATGGGACCTGCGAGACTATCAGAATCAGAGGGTGGTGGTCTTCATATGCGCAGAATGATGCAGTCATGCCTTCTCCTTTGCATCGGCTCACGGTCCCCTGACCTCCTGGTGGTGGGGTGCCCCAAAGAGGTAGAGTGACTTGCCCAAGGTCACACAATTGAGAGGCTGCACGTTTCCCAATATCACGCCCAACAGCCCTGGCATATCACTCAAGCTGCCTTAAGTCTATGTTCCCAGGGCCAAAGAAAGAAGATTGTCGTGTTGTTCTTAGAATCGTGATAAAAATTTTAAAAGATACACAAAAGCACCCTCAGGCTCTCCCTGCCTTTACCTGAAGTTGCCCAAGCAATTGTTTAAAGGAGTGGTTCTATTTTCTTTGTCCAGAGCATTTTGCAGGGACAGAAACCTGGGATGGGGCTAGCCAAGAGTGGGCCTATGCTCTCATTCATTAGACTCTTCCTGCCTTGGCTCCCGAGGCCTATGCTCCCAGCCAATCCCAAGTAAAGCCCCAGTGACCCCCACAGTGAGGGTCTGATCAGAAAGCCCAGCTGATAGCCACCCCTCATTGGCCCATCTCCCACCCCCTAGCCTCCTTTTAAAGAAATACAACCCTCTTTGTCCGGCTTGTCAAGCTCCCTCTTCAGAAGCATTATGAAATGTGTTGGCTATGAGTCCCCCAAGAAATTCCAGTGCCCCCTTCCCCAAACTCCTAAAGGGTGACTGGCAGCCACCAAGAATAGCTCTGTGACACAGGCTGAGTGGACAGAAAGCAGGTTCAAAGGTGTTGGGGTCGATTTCAACAGCATCCAGACCGCTTCAACCCTTGTTGCTCCAACCTGAGATGCTAAACCAATTGAGGGCACAGGGTTCTCTGAAGAACTAACACGTGTTGAGAGACCATTGCCCACTGTATGCTGGGCTCCAGGCACTGTGCCAGGCTAGACATTCTTTACTTCCTTTATTTGGCACAATCCTGAGAGGTGTGTATTATCCTCATTTTACAGATGAGAAAATGGAAATGTGGAGTGGTTAAGATGCCTGTGTTAAAAAGGTGACACCAGACTGGGCACAGTGGCTCACAGCTGTAATCCCAGCACTTTGGGAGCCTGAGTGGGAGGATCACTTGAACCCAGGAGTTTGAGACCAGCCTAGACAACATAGTAAGACCACATCTCTACAAAAAATAGAAAAATTTAGTGAGGTGGGGTGGCGTGCACCTCTAGTCCCAACTACTTGGGAGGCTGAGGCAGGAGGATCTCTTGAGCCCAGGAGTTCAAGGCTGTAGTGAGCCGTGATTGTGCCACTGTACTCCAGCCTGAGTAACAGAGTGAAGCCCTGTCTCAAAAAAAAATAGAACATAAATACAAAAAGGTGACATTGCTGGTGAGAGGCAGGGCTGGAATTCCAACCTAAATTCATCCAGTCCCAATGTCATCTTTGTGTGGCACTTTCCTGTCTAGGACATTTCTTCTTCCGCTCCCCGTGTCCCCAGATTTTCTGGCTGTTCCTTATATAGTGTAGCTCTCCCTCTTCACACAGACACATATCCTGTATTCTTAAGTTTCCTCCTCTCCCTACTCAGATAAATACATCCTTTTTAGCAAACTCAGCTAAAACTCAGCTCTACCATTAAGGTATTAGCAGTGCCCAGTCTCTGATACCAACATTTCCAGATTCACTCAGTGCCAAAACACGTGGGCTACCCCGGTGTGGCACAGATTAGGGGCTGTGGGCTCCCTGAGTGTGACATTTCAGGGCTCCACAGTGGACAGGGGTGGGTATGGTTTGAAAAACAGTATATAGATAATATTAACATCGCATTGGCTCCCTTGGGATCCTCATAACATATTATAAAATGTTGAACAACATTTGAAGAAGAGCATGATATTGCCGTACTTACCCAAAGAGAAAATGGGCTTAAAAAGTTGGGAAACACTGTTCTACACTGTTATGGGAATGTAAAAATTTGTTCAGGTGAGGCGCAGTAGCTCATACCTGTAATCCCACTTTGGGAAGCCGAGGCAGGAGAAGTGTTTGAGCCCAGGAGTTCAAGACCAGCCTTGGCAACACAGCAAGACTTTGTCTCTCAAAAAAAAAAAATTAAAAAGTAGCCTGGCATGGTGGCATGCACCTGTAGACCTAGCTACTTGGGAGGCTGAGGCAGGAGGATTGCTTGAGCCTAGGAGTTTGATGCTGCAGTAAGCAGTGCTTTTGCCACAGTACCCCAGCCTGAGTGACAGAGTGAGACCCTGACATGCATACATAAAATTTCCCCATACCCTGTTACTTTTTTCTTCATATGTGTGTCATTTCTCCCCTAACCAGACTGCTAAAGTCTTGGGGGTGGAGGCCAATGGTGAGTTCTCCTGTCTTTGTGTCTTCCCCACGGTCTTCACCCAGGGGACACTCCTTAAACAGGTCACCCGATCTATTCTCAAACACAGTTTACTTCTCATTCCCAAGGAAACTTTTCTGCTGCTCAAGCAAATCAACTCAGCCTAAATAAAGGACTGAAGGATCTGGGTTGGTTTTCAAACAAAATAGATGATTTGAACAAGACAAGAGGAAGATTAATAGAACAGAAACCCGCACAATATAATGTCACTCACTAGAACCTACCATCTCAGGAGGGCTGGGCTCGAATTTAGTCTTTGAACTCTACTAAAGAATTAGTTTCTTAGTTAATTCACAGCAGTGACAAAATTGCCCCGGAACATTTAATCTTAATTTTAAAAAAATAGTGTCAAGTCCCATAAAGCACATTAAAAAGAAAGGAGCATGGTTTAAGAGCCTAGTGTGTGTTAGGTTCTACATGATTTCAGAATCAATTCAAACAATTCAATTAAAACAACCAATAGGTTGTTCTTATCTCCAGTATTCATCTATACTAAAGCAAGATCTCCCCTGGGGCAGTAAGTACCTTGATAGTTTAATTCTAGTTGTTGTCTAGACTTTAAATTTGAAGATGGCTGGGAGTAGTGGCTTATGTCTATTAATCCCAGCACTTTGAGAGGCTGAAGTGGGAGGATTGCTTGAGGCCAAAAGTTTAAGACCAGCCTGGAGAACATAGCAGGACCCCATTTCTACAAGGAATAAATACACTAGCCAGGCACGGTGGCATGTACCTGTAATCCCAGCTACTCAAGAGGCTAAAGCGGGAAGACCACTTGAGCCCAGGAGTTTGAGGCTGCAGTGAGCTACAATCATGCCACTGCACTCCAGCCTAGGCAACAGAGTGAGACTTTCGCTAAAAAAAAAAAAAAAAAATTTAAGTAGAGGAAAATGCTTTCAGCTGAAACTGACCACCCCTCTCAACCGAGGTTTTGCAGAAAGACTGTATGTACCATGCAAGAGTGTTTTCTTCCTTAGAAGATATCAAGTTGTTGAGGGATGGGGTGAGGTGGACAGGTCGAGAGGAAAAACCAGATCCTTGGGGAAAGTCCAATGATTTAGGCTGCCACAATGGGACCTCCTAACTCCCACTCCATGGAAGACTGGTGAACACTTGAGTCCTGCACTCCAAGTGTCTCTTCTCCAGTATTCTCCAGGCTCCAATCATATCCACCACAAAGGAAACTGAGTTTGGGTTTTGAAGCTTGGATTCAGCTCCTCATCCAAGGGAAAATCAACCGGAGGTGCCACTTCAGTGCCCATCTCCTATCAAAGGAGAAACTGCTTCTGAAAGAGAAAGCATCAGGTAAGTTTATGCAAAATCACAAAAAAGAAGGTAAGGCTGGAAGAGAAAGGCAGTTAAGTCACTAATACAAAAACGAAGGTATATGGTGCCACAAAAGTGACTTGTCGAAGATGAACGTAGTTATATCAGTGTGGGCCCCAGCCAGGACTCCGGTACCCTTACTGTCATTTCATCTTCTAAGTTTCTGGTTCCCACTCATGCCCACTGAGGCCGCTTTGCCCGAGGCAGAAGGTGCAGTACGTATTCTTGGGGAGGAATCTCAGGTAGTTTGGTTACAGTGAAGGCCCAGAGAGCTTCGTAAAAACAGCCAGCACCAGAACGGACCCGTCAGCCGACGCAGACACACACAAAACGACACGGACACATACAGAAGTGGAAGCTGAGCTGGGCCGAGTGGGCAGCCCACGACCCACCTCCCAGGGCCGACCCGGCCAGCGCCAGGTGCAGGGCTCGCAGCGGGCCAGCAGAGGGCGCGCCGCCCCCAGGGAGCCGAGTGGCGGCCGCGAGGAGCCCGGCGGGCAAGGGGAGCCGCAGGCTAGCCGGACGCGCCCCTGCGGCTCGGCCACTCAGGGTGCAGGACCCGGCCAAGGAGGAGGAGGAGGGTGAGGAGTGGACCCCCCTCGTGGGCCCGGGGAGCAGACGGGCAGGAGTGCTTCCTAGGAATTACATCACGCTGCGCAACGCTGCGGCTCTCAAACTCCCAGGCGCAAAGGGGGGTGGAGTGGGGGCACTGCGTGCGTGCGTGTGTGT
>CAUYQG010061849.1:0-16323 GCA_963574415.1 Tarsius wallacei | reverse complement strand
CTTGACCAATGTATGATATCTTAGGTTTTGTAAACTCCCTTTACTCTAGGCAAGCTTGATTGCCACTATGAGATACCTCTGATACCTGGCACCAGGAAGTCTGTTTCTGAAAAGACAAAGTTGGCAAAGTTAATTTTACTTAAAGTGTGCATTTCTCCAAAAGTATAGTTTCTACTTTCTCATCATTGTGTCAGTGTTTAAGAATAAAACAAAAAAGGCTTCCCACTCTGTCCTTTCACAGACTATGATAATTTAAAGATGCACATTTTAAATACAATAGAATTAAAACAAAGGGTGTTGATACAAAAGCCAAACCCTATACAATATTTAAAGAGGATTATTCTGAGTCAAAAAAGAGTGAGCAAAGCCTGAGGCACAGTCCCAAGAGGTTCTGAGAACATGTGTCCAAGATGGCTGAGCTACAGCTTGGTTTTATACATTATAGGGAGACAGAAGTTACAGGCAAACACAGAAATTAACACATCTGAGGTTTACATTGACTGAGCCTAGAAAGGCAGGCCATCTCAAAGCAGGAGTGAGGGCTTACAGATCATAGGTGAATACAAAGATTTTTTGTTTTTTTGAGTCAGGGTCTCACACTGTTGCCAGGGTAAAAGACCTCAGCATGATCATAGCTCACTACAGTTTCTACCTCTTGAGCTCAGGAGATTCTCTTGCCTCTGCCTCTTGAATAGCTGGGACTACAGGTTTGTGCCACTATGTCGGGCCAATTTTTTTTTTTTTTTTAAAGAGATAAAGTCTCACAATGTTGCCCAGGATGGTCTCAAATTTCTGGGCTCAAGCAATCTTCTGGCCTCAGTCTTCCAAAGTGCTTTTAAAAGTCTTATGATTGGCAATTTGTTGAAAGAGTTAAGCTTGTCTAAATAACTTGAAGTCAGTTGAAAGAAACACCTGTGTTAAGATAAGAGGGGTTGTGGAAACCAAGGTTCTTGTTATGTAGATGAAGCCTCTAAGTAGCAGGTTTCAGAAAGAATAGTTGATAAATGTCTTAAAAGGTGCCAGACTCTTCCTAGAGTCTGGGAAGGATATTCTCTACAGGTTCAAGTTTCTCTAAGAGTCAGCTTTGCAGGGTCATTTAAAAATATGTCAAAGAAATATATTTGGGGCTAAAATATTTGTGCGTTCTTTACAGCCTACCAGCTGTCATGTGATGCTATCCCAGGGTCAGGTTGGAAATCGGTATCTTGTTGTCACAGGGTCTGTTCTGTCCATCATGTGATCTCTACTTTTATGTTAATGCTAGTCAATGGTGACTAAATTCCACAAGGGAGAGGAATATAACCAGGCATGTCCAATCTCCCTTTCAGTCATAGCATGGAATTTAGTTTTTTAGGTTTCCCTTGGCCCAGAGGGGGCTTGTTCACCTGGTTGAGGGTCTTAACATGTTGCATGTGGTTTGCAGGGTTAATGCTAATAAAGCAATACTGGATAAAAGTTAATATCATAAAAATAATCCAATAAAATGCAGAAAAAGAACAAAACAGGAATTAAAAACAAGCAGGACAGATGGAAAACATATAGAAGAATGGTAGATTTCAACTTAGTCTAATATTATATGTAAATGTCTATATACTCTGGTTAAAAGGCAAAGATTGTCAAATTGCATAAAAAGAAACCCCTAGCTTTAAATATAAGACATATATAGGTTAAAAAATGAAAATATTGAGAGAGCTATATTACACAAATACTAAACATGAAACAAGTGGAGTGGCTATTTTAAATTGGGCAATATAAACTTTAGAACAAGGCATATTACTCAGGATAAAGAGATACTTTTATAAGGATTAAAAAAATCAGTAAAAATACATAACATTAAGTTACATGCACTAAATAACATTTCAAAATATATGAAGAAAAACTGACAAAACAAACAAAAAATAGAAAAATTTATATGAATACAGTTGGATAATTCAGTAATCCTTTCTAATAAATGACAGAAAAATGGCAGACAACCAATAAGAAATATAGAAGACCCGAACAACACAATTAACCAACCTAGCCTTAATGAAAGTTATATGGAACATTATAACCCAATAGCTGTGAACTATTTGTTTCAAGTTTGCATGAGTCATTCACCAAGATAAATTACATATTGGTTGATAAAATAAGTCTCATTCAATGAAAAAAAATAGTCATATAGATTATATTCTCTGACCACAAAAAAACATATATTTTTTATTTATTTATTTTTTGAGTTGGAGTCTCACTCTGTCACCCAGACTGGAGTGCAGTGGCATGTTCCCGGCCACCACAGCCTCGACCTACTGGGATCCAGCAATCCTTCTGCCTCAGCCTTCCAAGTAGCTGGAACTACAGGCACGCACTACCATGCCTGGCTAAAAACATATTATTAAATAACTGAAAAATAACTTGCATAACACCAAATATTTGGAAATCAAAGAATACATGACCAGAAAATTCATAGGTCACAAGATAAATTACAAGAGAAATGAGAAAATATTTCATACTGAATAAAAATTAAAATGCAAATGTCAAAATTCCTAGGGTGCAGTTAAAATTGTCCTTTATGAAAATTCATATCTTTACAAGTCTATGTGAGTTATTAAAAATTAAAATAGAATGTTAGTTAATGGTGACATAGCAAAAACATCTTGTGCTGTCATATACTTAATTCCAGAATCTATTTACTACATCACTGAGCACCTCTAGAGTGAGGAATTGGCTCCCTAAGTTCTATAAAATTGTATAGTAAAGTCTACTGCTTAAATGGTTCACATAAGTCGTGAGATCTCTGTTAACATTGTAGCATATAAAGATATTGAGTTAGAAGTTCTAATGTGTTCAATCCTTCCCAAACCAATCATGCTGTGCCAATTTAGGGATCCATGCTTGCCTTACCTATGTAGGGTACAATGTAAGACTTATTAATACATAATATCATTTGTTCAGATAAGTTCTTTTATTCAATGCTACTGTTTTTCTGCTTTATGTTTTAAGATATTACTAAAACATCCATTATTTTTTTTAAATCTATTTAAACTTCTATCCTAAATGATTACTTATATGGAATAAAAGGTGATTGAATGTCTCTAATATCCTTGCCAGTGCTGGTCATGTATATGGCATGGTGCTAGCCAATCAGTGTTTTATTCTATATGTGGGTGGCCCTTGAAACTCACAAGAATAAACATTTCATACACACACACACAATGGTTTCGTGATCATGCTGGCTTTCTTTTAATGAGGAAGTAAGGGAAAAGGACTATATCATATGCTCACCATAAGCTCTATAAGAGAAAGGATAGTGTCTGCTTTGTTCCCAGAACCAAAGAGCCTTAATAAATACTACATTAATCAATGCAAATACATAAAATAGAGTTAGTGCTTATTATTCATAGAGATTCTATAAGGCTTTCTTGGGAAATAGAGGAACAAAACATAATAAATTTTCTGAATGAGTTGACTTTTAGATGGATTAAACAGGTTATGCATGTAAAATGCTGAGTATAGTACTTCACATATGTAAGGTTGTCAGATTTAACAAATAAAATTATAGGACACCCAGTTCAATTTAAATTTCAGATTGCTTGTGTGAAATTGGACAGACTTATACTAAAAATTATTCTTGTTTATCTGAAATGGCATATATATGAGGGGTGAACCCCCCTAAAAAAAACAGAATTATCTTTTGGAGGGTGAGCCCCTTGTAGTACACTCAGAATCTGTTCCTCTGGATCAGTCAATCAAAGATTTTGGCTGGAAATTTTGAGAAGGTTGTGTCATGATTTGCAGAAGAAAGATGTTTCTTCTAAGTTGTGGCAAACAGGTAACTGGTTCTTCCACCACGACAATGTACCTGCCCACACCTCACTGAGCAATTTTTGACCCAAACAGCACGATCCCTGTGCTCCACTCTCCCTAATCACCTGATCTTGCCTTGAGCAACTTTTTTTTTGTTTCCCTAGATGAAAAAAGTCCTCAAAGAGAAACTTTTTGCCAATGTGGAAGAGATGAAACAGAAAACAGCAGAAACACGAAAAGTCGTCAAAATGGATGAGTTCAAAAACTGTTTTAAGCAGTGGAAAAAGTGTCTCCATAGGTGTATTGCATCAAACAGAGAGTACTTTGAAGGTGACTGAAGTTTAAACATATAAGTATAAATACACAAGTTTTTATAAATAAATTCCATTTTGGGGGGTCCCCTCTCATATAAAGATGCTAACAATTGCTCCTTATTTGCCCAGAATTCAAATTAAAATGAGCACCTAGTATTTTATCTGGCAATCCTGGACAAGTGTTCAATTAATGTTAAACAATGTTATTACTGCTGCTACTACCACTTTGCAGCCCGAATTTATTCCCAATGTGTTGCAAAAATAAAGTAAGAAAGTCATGGCTTTTTGCAGACATTTAGAGGCAATTATCTTTGACCTACCTTGAGCCTCTGATATTACTGGCCACTCTCACTTGAAGTCTCCTGTTGTGCCTTTTGTGACAATGCATTGTTCTGGTTCTATTTTGATTCTTTTCCGATCTCTGTAGTGCCTAGGTTCCTTCTGTGTCATTGTTTCTTCTCTTTCTTCTACCACTTGATCACTGTGGGCATTGCCTAAGGCACAATCCTTGGTCTTTCTATTTTTTGTTTTATATACCCAGTGAAACAGCAAAGAAGAGTCACTGCAAATTTGTTATTTCCTTTCATTCCTTTTTTTTTTCTTTGAAGAGCACAGTTTCACAGCTTTTCTCATAGGTTTAGTCATCACTTTTATGCTGACCTCTATGTCATCTAAGCTTTAGTCCTGCCCTGGTTCTTCTGCTCTGAGACTGGATGTCCAGCTCACTACCAAAAATGTCCATGCAGTAAACGCAAGGCACTTTGATCCAGTGTATCCAAAAGTAAACACTTCATCATTCTTCCCAACTGCCTCTCCTTCTAATTTCCTGAGCTTTTTTGCTAATAATCGTTTTGACTACTCTTTTTTCTTTAACCTCCATAGATAATCAACTTCAATTGGTATCATTTTCATGCGTGGTGGAATGAAAAAAAAATGCAATTTAATGTCAAAATGGACTGTAACTACTTTTGCCTTCTAGGTTTATGTCTAAGTTTGGGAAACAACTCTGGGAAGAGCTGGCACTATGTATTTCAGGGGGAATGTTAACATCTGTACTACTCTCTTTTATTTACAGATGTTTTGGGGTGTGAAAAGAAATAATCAACTGAAACTTTAGTCTCTGCCAAAAGGATAGGATTCAGAATGGAAGGACCTTGAGTTTCATAGAACTTATTAATGAACATTTTGTTATGAAGATGAGGCATGAAAACAGACATTTTCTGTAAAATAAAGATAGTGAATTAAGAGGTAATAGAGGCTCAAGAAAGAAAGAGAACCAGGCAGCATATTGGGAAACTGTGGTCTCCAGAGACGTCTCCTAATAAAGATTGTGGGTGTCAGGCTACTGAAGAACTTGTCAGAGCATGAATGTTTAATATTTAATGGAATATTAGAATATTATGTTCTAGTATAATATTCTTAGCAGCACAGTAGAACATCACTACTTCAAAATTTCAGCAAAGTTTTTTAAAAACAAACGCATTCTGTGTTGAGTTGCATCTACATCTATGTTTGTATGGAACGAAGATAGAAAGAAGCATAGGTTCAAAGATGAGAAAGAGATTTCACCCAAAACAGAAATGGAGCCAAAAGTGACCACACAGACCCTTGGGAATGTACAGAAACTTTAGGAAAGGTATTGGTATTCCTGTACATTGAGGGCCTAAACCACCTTTATGTAAATCTCTAAGGACAAGGTGACTTTAGCTGCCATTTGGGTTACATCCTTTTAGTAGGACCTTAAAAATCCATCTCTTCCCATTGCCACCACCCTTAGCAATTCACACCCCGATGATAGCCATTGCTTTCTGATGATTGTCTCAGTCCCCTTTACTTCCACCCATAATATATCCATTCACTCAACCAATCTTCTGGTTTGGTTTTGTCAACTCCAAGTCAGAAGTTCTGTTACCAGTTGGCCATGTGACTCTGAGTTGGGTACCTTCGTTTCCTGCTTTACAACATTATGAATTTCTGTAAACAATGTTGGACCACAGAACAGTTACATATTGAAAGCTCTATATTTTGCTTAATTATAAACATGACTTTACTCTTTATCTCCAGCAGATGGGGCTTGGGAAAGGATTTTGCCAAGTTCCAAATGCTTAGTGAGGGTTCTCTGAGGCAGCTGCTTTATCCCAGGTGCTTATACAATCCTCACAACAGCCCTGTGAAGTAGAAATTATGATCTCTGTCTTACAGATGGGAAAATTGAGGCTTAGAGGGTTAGGTAATTTGACCAAGGCTGCATGAGTTAGTACGTGGCAGAGCCAAGATTAGATCAAAAGTCTGACTTCAAATCCCATGCTCTTTCTATACTGTGTTTCTCTCAGAGGAAAAATGCTTATTTCAGCTATGTTCCCTAGATAGCAAAGTACTGAGCTTTTTTTTTCCTCCTGAGATTGCAGGTGAACTGATGATTAAGCAAATTAACCAGGAAAAAATGAAGTGTAAGGATTTTAGCAGTTGTAGGAGCAGATCAGTGAAATGCAAAGTGGCAAAAAATCAGGGACTCTCTGCACTTGCTTCTCTTAATTCATTAAAGTTATTGTGGGAACCAATAGAAGAAAATGGTTGTAAAAGCAAAACAGGATGTAGAAAGTACTCTTTAAGTATAAGGTTTTATGATTCTGGTAATTATTATTTTTTTAAAAATTATTTTTTAGATGCCCATTTGCGCAGTGATGTATTTTATAACTGATTTTTTTTGACAGCATGTCAGCTTTCCCTGGGGATGCATTTACGAGCTAACTTCAGAAACCTGACAGTTGCAGGCAGGTACAGTGCCCAGCAGCATCATCAGCAGCAATGTTGCCCTTCTGGAAAACGCTGGAACTCTGGGAGGAGGTTCTATGGGGAAAGTACCATGGAAATGCAGACGGAGCGAATCTGACAAGTTCTGAGGGGAAAGTACATACATCTGGGTTTGAGTTTCAGGTCACATTTTTTGGGGGGGGGAGGATTCTTTTTGGTAATGACATTTTATATTAGATAGGGAAGTTATCACCACCAAAACCCATCCTTGTCTAAATCCTATAGTGTATCAATAATAGGTGGAATAAAGGTCAGACAGCCTTGGGCATCCTTGGATATTGTGCAAATAGAAGCAATCTGAAAGCACTGCTTTTTGCTCTTTGCAAGAGTGGTACACATTTATTTTTAAAAAGCAAAGAAAATCCCAATTTTCATTTTTTCCCATAATCTCTCTATTAAAAGTTTAGCATAAATTTTTTGATCATTTTAATCTATTTTTCTCTCTCTCCAAATATATGTACTTGCTCTCTTGCTCCCCAAATATACACACACATTTATGGATATGTGTTACAAATATGTATGTAGGTTTATATGTTATCTGTTATTTATGTATATATTTAAACAAAAGTTGAACGTACACCAGAGCTCTGTTCTGACTTCTGCTTCCCCCACTTACTCTATTGTGCACATTTTTCTGCATTAGTATGTTCAGCTCCACCTCATGGTACAAGCAATTTCCAAAGCTAATTTAGAAATAGTGACAGGGAGAATATAAAGCAATGCTTTGCAAGGGTTGGAGAAAGGGAAGAAAATGAGTTAGGAGAAATGGCAATTAATAAACAGAATGAGTTGAACAATTGTTTCTATCTCTTTATCTCTCTCTCTCTCTCTCTCTCCCTCCCTCCCCCTCTATATGCTTCTGTATTACATGCTCAGATAGCTTTCTATTTAAAATGTGAAGTTCCTCAATAATAAATGTTTGATTCTGCTACATTTTTAGATGTAATTGTTTTATGTTTAAAGAAATTTTTATGTAAACAGACCTAGAGAACAAGTAAAAAGAGCACTCAGGAGGCTGAGGTGAGTGGATTGCCTGAGCCCGCGGGTTCGAGACCCACCTGGGAAACTTGGCGAGCCCTCATCTCTACAATAAGTCAAAAAAATTAGCCAGGTGTGGTAGAGCGTGCCTGTAGTTCCAGCTACTGGAAGGCTGAGACGGAAGGATCGTTGGGCCCAGCAGGTCGAGGCTGGGGTGACCAGAAGCGGCCATTGCACTTCAGTCTAGGCAACAGATTGAGACTCCAATTCAAAAAAAAAGAGCACTCAGGGAAAGAAAAGTCAACAATTTCTTTTGCTGTGTATGGCCTCTTGCTAGAGCCTACCAATCTGTACAGATATCACTTTAGAAATGAGATTTATTCATGTTATTACTAATGTTTCACTCACAGTTGAATGGGAAAGCACACTGTGAGTTTTGCTATACAAAAACAAACAACACTGCTGGAAAATATTAAACATATAGTGCTTTCTGCAAAAGAAAACTTGAAATAATAATTTTCTTGGAGGATAAAAGTTCCCAGAGATATTCTCAATGGAGTTGAGTTTAGAATATCTAAAAAGGCCAAGAACTAAGAATGTAAAATCGTTCTTAAAAGAGGTTTCTACATTGACAAAATGAAGCGAAATTCAAATGCTTTTTCACTTTCTACTCCTGGAAATAACTCTGGAGATAAGTTTAATGAGGTGTTGGAATTGACAGTGTGATATAAACCCTGCCACTGGCCTCTCTAAATAGAGGCATCTTCATTTGAAGTTCAAGGTCAACTTTCTCTCACTTGTCTGCTTTCCAGAAATTTCCAAGGCACTTCCTTAATATTCAGCACAGCTCCCAAAAAGAGATAGGGATAAATGAAGAAATGCAGTTAGCTACAAGTTTTCAGATGCTTTATTTAACTAGCAGTGGATGAAATGGAAAAGTGGTGGGTTACACACAAAAGATTCAGCCAATAAACAATGGGCAATCAAATAATCCCTGTCCAGGGAGCATTCAGAATCTATCTGTAGAGAGCAAGTTAGCAGGAGATGAATATCTAAATAGATACACCAAATGACCATCATGTTAAGATTTGGGGTTAGAAAGTAATAAATCTTTATCTTTGTGGTGCTGAGTGTGGCGGATGGATTCTAAAGTGGCCTTTATGATTCCGCCTCCGAGGGTTCACACCTTTGTATAGTCTCCTTCTTCCTCCATCCCCTTAAGTGTGGGAGAACCCCGTGACTACCTTCTAACAAACAGAATATGACAAAGAGGATGGGATATATGGGATTATGCATACATAACTATATTAAATAAGATCATAACTTCAAAGTTATAAAGAGATCCTTCTCCTGCTGACTTTGAAGAAGCAACCTTCCATGTTGTTTACTGCCCTATGAAGAGGGCCAGGTGGCAAGGAATGGAGAACAGCCTTCTGCCAACAAGAAACTGAGACTCTCAGTTTGGCAGCTTGCAAGGACTGAATACCGCCAATAGACATAAACGCTTGGAAGTGGATCCTTAGCTCCTTGGATGGGAATACAGTTCTAGCCTACACTCTCCTCATAGTGTGACCAGTTAAGCAATGCCTGAACTCCTGACCCACAGAAGTTGAGACAATAAATGTGTTTTGTTGTCAAGCACTAACTTTGTGGTAATATTGTTACACAGCAATAGAAAACTAATACTTTAAAGCATAAAGCTTATAGTTTGACACCTGGTATCATCTAATTGTATCTAACAAATCTTTACTCACTGTAAACGTGAAAATAGCTCTAGGGTCGATACTAAATCCCAACCCCCCCCCCAACCTATTTCCAGCTTTACTTATTTCAACCCTTCTGGCTTAGAGATTTCCATTACTGGTTCCTCTTCTGGGATGATGAGTCCTACCTCTAACACTGATGGGGAGCTCTATGCTGCCATCCACCCATGAGTTATTTGGTGAGGAGTGATGTTTACCAGGCCAGTTAGATTTTTCTCCTGGGCATGTGGAGTTAAGATATAAAGGTCGAGTCCATGGGAAAGGGTGAGAATTTGGAGCTGTAAGGTCATACGGAATTGAGACCAGTGTTAGTGCCGTGATGATGAACAGCCACACGTGAGCCTAAATTATTGGAGAATGGAAGTAGGAGCCCTTTGAAGCGGCTGGCCTTTGGGGAGAAGATTGGAGCAGGAGAAAACGGAGGTGAGAACTTTTTTTAGGAAGAGAGAGGAAAACAAAGTAGGGTTTGATGTCTTTCCGGTTTTCATGAAATTTGGTTTTACTTTCTGCAAAAGGGAAAGGCAGGGGAATGGAGAGTATCTCTTTCATTGCAACACCTCTTCCTTAACCTCGCAACCCAAGTATACATGATCAAATGATACCATGCTTAGTTTTTAAATTTGCGTTTTATTTACCCATATATAGGGCTTGAATAGGTAATACACAGTCTTGCTTAAAAATAAAAAATGTACAAAATTTCCCTCATAGCTCTGTCTTCCACCTAGGTAGTCCATGCTTTTTACACCCCATGAAAACTGTCCATGTTACCAGTCTAGCGTTCACCCTTTTATGCATATTCAGGCAAAATTGTTTCCTTCCCTTTTCTTAATATACTATAATTTACTTACCTGGTTCTTGACTGCCTTTTTTCACTGGTTGCTTATGTAGTTTTCCTCCTACGTTTAATTTTCACTATAATGTACCTAAGAGTGGAATTCTTCATTTGTTCTGCTTAAGGTTTGCTAAGCTTGAACATATGGTTTAATGTCTTTCATCCATTTGATTTCTTCCTATTTCTTCGGGAACTAAGCTTTGCAAGTCTACAATCTCTCTGTCTCCTTCACTCTCTTCCTCCCTCCTTTTCTCCTTCCCTCTCTCCCTCCCTCTCATCCTCTCTCTCAAACCATTCCTCACATGCTACGTACTCAGCAAAAGTCTTGTGGAGGAAAACTGTTTATGGGAAAAACCAGCCTTGTGTTTGGAACCCACCGTGACAAACCACATGCAGCCCGTAAAAGTTCAGTTGGTTTCTGTTCATCTCAGCAAATTTCTGCTGCCTGTTTGAAGGCTGTTCCTCACTTGTCCATGCTTCCAGACTCAGATATAAAAGTCACCATGGAGCTCTGCTCACTTACAAAAGCTTGTTCCATCTTCTAATTTATTTAAACTTCTTTGTTTCCACAGGTCTTCAATAACTTAACGGAATATGCCTCCCTCCCCATTTCTCTGATGTTTTCTCATAGTCATCACAAGAATGGTGGGGGTTTTTTTTTTTTACAACCTTTTACATCCTAAGAGGACATGGATCTCCTAATTCTTCTCAATTTATTTTTCATTTACATGTAACTTTGCTTGCTTTCCGTGTCTTATACTCTATGCATTCTATTTTGTTTTAAGTACTGATATACTTCATTATGTCTTTCTCAGTTTTGTCTTCATTTCTGTGGTTTAATTTTTTTCCTCCATTTTTTTTTTCCTGAGCTTTGTCAGTTCTTATTTTATTTCTTTACTTTCTCTTTGCTTTTCATATGCTTTTCCTCCTATTTCTCTTAGCTCTCAAATCTTGGCTTTTTATTTCTCTATACAGGATATTACTCGATTCAGTAAAAATATAAAATGAAAGATAAGGTTTATGATGACATTTTCCCCTCTGCTTTGCGTCTGCTTGCTTTTCCTTTTATTTTTATCCTCTTTAGGGTGGGTTTGTATAGGTCCTGTACTGGTTCCTTTTTGATCACTCATTTTTGAAACAAGTGAACTTTTTCTGTTTGCCTGAAGCTCATACTGAGGGCCAAGACTATGCTCCAGGTTAGTTGGAATAATCTTTTAAATGACTTTGTGTGTGAGTGTGTCTGTCTTTTACTTTTTGCTAGTTGATAGATGTAGGGTGTGTAAGCCTTTTTTTTTTCACAATACAAATTTTTTTCTTCACCTCTGTCTGTGAAACAGATGGGTTCCTACAAATATGGCTTATTTATATATGAGTCTCCCTGTAGTCTCACCGCCTCTGCTTCTTGGAACTAAATGGATTTAGGCAAGCTTCTGTTCTCTGTTGCTCATTTTGCTTCACTCACCACAAACAAGAGGTTAGGTCTTACACCTCTGGGAGTGTGCCTTTCCTGTCTTTTGAGAAGCTTATTTTGCTCGTTCTGTCTCTGCCTCTATAGCTCTCCTTCCTCCCACATTTATTTGGTTCCATTTTCACTGTTTTTGACAGTTTGTACACCTATTTGTGTTTTAGGGTTTTAGCTTTTTTCTGTGTTCACAGAATTTGGGTTAGTCAATTTTTTTTGTTGTTCTCCTTGTTGGTTTTGAATAATTTCCAAGCTAGAACTGGAGAAGAAACAGATTTTAAGTTACCATCTACAAATTTGTAGTGATATCATTATTTATGGAATGTTCTCTACATGTCAGCTTCTATCAGGGTGGTTATCAGAATGTAAGTTACAAGTCATTTGCAATCTGAAAGAATCTAATCTTATCAGAATTTTTTGGTTATTAGGGTCAAAAGCCAAGATAAAAATTTTGTTTAGAGATCTTATTTGGCTTTATTTGCAATTCCAGAATCAACAACAGTTAGTGGTGGGGGTGGGGTGGGGGGAGAGACAAAAAGTTTTTTTTTTAATCTAAGGAATATGAGCCCCTTTTAAAATTATTAGGCTTAGGTAGGCATTGAAATGACACAGAAGTAGCATCACTTCCCTTTGAGTGAAATAATTATCTCTTCAAGTCACTTACTATGCAGGCACAGAAGGCCACACTCACCCCCCCAATAGTTCAACGATGGATAGCTAATCACTAACCAATGTTATTTCTGTAAACCAATGAGAATTCCTAGCAAATGGTTTTTGGAATTGGCCCCTCTCCCAACTTGTCTTCTTTTCATTACTAACTTGGGCCCAAATAAACTCACTATTAATTTTGTCTCAGCTTCTTTCTCTTAGGTCAACATGATTCACACCCTTCAGAGAAGCAGATGCTAGATGGCATTAGGTATGCAGGAGATTTCTTAGGAAAATTCCTTTGAAGGATAAAGAGGAATAGAAGGAAGAATAGACAGAGAGAGCCTTCAGGTCATGGTCTAGATCTGAAATCTGAAAGGAGAGCGAGAGGAAAAAATTGGGTAGGAAAAGTCTCCATTTATGGTGCCTTTTTGAGAATGATTTGGCCCTGTTGACAGAGAATCCCTGAGTCAAAGTTGCTGGTAAAGAGTCTCACACATGGGATAAGAATAGGGCAGACCTGTTACCCTCTCATAGTTAGCCTTGGCTGTAAGCAACCTGGTGGAAACATGGCTTCAGGGTTCACAGCTCTCAGCTTACAGTTTACAATTCTGAACAGTCAGCTATGCTCCTTTCAACAGACTGTCCTGGAGAATATCTAACCGATGTGTCTCAACGGTTGTCATGCCACTTGACTCGTTTCTGGCAAAGACACACTCATAGAAGCAAAGAGGAATAAAATATAGGAATAAAAGACAACTCTGTCTTGTCTTGTGTCTAATTGAAATGAACTCATTTTTCAAAGTATACAATCAGACGTAAGTTTGGAAACCTGGGCAGAACTGACAGTGTGTGTGGGGTGGGGGGCCAGGGGGAGGGGGAGCACAGAAGATCAATGATTCAGCTTAATTTGCAGGAAGGCATTGGAACTACTCTTCAGCCTAGAGAAAAGATGGCCGGCAGAGGGCACAACTCCCTCTACTGTTGGAGAGATAAAGCACCGTTAACTTGTGGGGACTTTGATTCTTCTTCTGTATCCAATTAGTTGCCCTGAATACATGGGGATGTTGGAATGATAAATGAGCATGCACATGTGAGTGTTTCTTGTTGCAGAACTCTCAAGATTAGCATCTATAGCTTGAAAGGATCAGTTTTTAAAATAGAAAGTTTAGGCAGGGTCTTTAAAGGTCCTCCTTTTTTTCCCTCTCTTTTTCAAGTATAAAATAATAAAATCTGAAGACATTTTAAAAATGTGATTGCCCCAGGAAAGGTGTCTTCCGCAGTGGCAAGACTTCCTTCCCAGCTGCCACCAAATATAGGTTTTAAACAAGACGTCCCTTTTTATTCTTTGTACGTTAATGTGTAATCTTAGGGAAAAGAAGAGTGAGACAGAAGAATCCCACCACTTTAAAGTTTATCCCTTCTCCATCTCTGTTGGCTTCACCATGAATTCTATGGAAAAATTGCAGAACTCATTTTGTTAATCCGGCCAGATAAGTGGAAATCAATTGATGCTAACCTTCTAGGCTTGAAAGAAGTGAGGAAGAAATAAGGCAAACAATGGACTGAATTCTTAAAAAAGGAGCGAGCCTAAGTTTGCACACTTAGAATTGGCATGAGTTTTTATTTTCAAAGTGTCCTTCTCATGGTTACACTTAATAATATCTATTCCAGTGATGCAGATTATACAGTTTGTCCTTTTCTCCCAGCTATTCATAAAATGTTATCCACTTGTGGTAAGGGCAAAAATCAAGCAAACAGAGAAACAACCAAAAAAACCTTTCAAATATGTATTTTCTCCTATAGGCTATTCTATTTTACTAATGAGAATTAATGTATTAAGTTATTAGGAATGAACACAGAAGTATATTTGACCTACTGAACAGAAAGGATGAATAAAGAATGTCTTGACAATTTGGGTACTTAATAGGGTAGGGACCAAGAGAAAAATTCCCCTACATCCTCTGAGGATTTTCTGAAAAATCAACTGACAAAAGATAGCTTAATAGTAGAAATGGCACATAAATCTATTAACGTGCATTTGAAGGAGAATTATGGAGTGATAACCCTTACTCCACAATGGGATACAGAAGCGTATATACCATCTTGAGGTTACAAAAAGAACAGACTTGAAGCATGGCCTAAAACAAATTAAGATGGTAAGTGAGAGTATAGTGCAAAGACAGTTATGGGAAGGAGAGAAGAGGTGGTCTGGCTAGTAAAGGTGGTCTTGTCAGTGAAACCTCACAGGTAGCAGCTCTTCAAGAGAATAGATGGTGAAAACTACAAAACACTGCTCAAAGAAATCAAAGATGACACAAACAAATGGAAAAATATTCCATGCTCATGAATTAGAAGAATCAACATTGTTAAGATATCCATCCTACCCAAGGCAATCTACAGATTTAAAGCAATACCCATTAAATTACCAGCAGCATTCTTCTCAGACCTGGAAATGACAATACAAGAATTCATATTGAAACATAAGCAATCACAAATTGCCCAAACAATCTTCAGACCAAAAAAAATAAAGTAGGGGGTATCACACTCCCAGAATTTAAACTCTATTATAAAGCTACAATAATCAAAACAGCTTGGTATTGGTACAAGAACAGGCATATATACCAATGGAACAGGTTAGAGATTCCAGAAGCAAAACCTCAGTTTCTCAACCAACTCATCTTTGACAAAGCCTCCACCACCAATGACTGGGGAGAGGAAAACTTATTCAGTAAATGGTGCTGGGAAAACTGACTGACCACATGCAGAAGATTAAAACAAGACCCTTTCCTATCATCATACACAAAAATCAACTCTAAATGGATTAAAGACCTAAAGGTAAAACCTCAAACTATAAGAACCTTAGAAAGTACAGGAGACACTATTAAGGAAATTGGAACTGGCAACCAATTCCTGATCAAAACCACAAGTGCCCATGCCATAAGAGATAAGATTGTCAAGTGGGACCTCGTCAAACTGACAAGCTTCTGCAAAGCCAAAGAAACCATCAGAAGAGTGGGCAGACAGCCCACAGACTGGGAAAAAATATTTGCCAACTGTATGTCTGACAAAGGCCTAACATCTAAGATCTACAAGGAACTCAAACATGCCGAAAAGAAAAAAACAAACAGCCTCATTACAAAGTGGGCAAAAGATATGAATAGACACTTCTCAAAAGAAAACATATGAGCACCCAACAGATACATGAAAAAATGCTCAGCCTCAATAGTCATCAAAGAAATGCAAATTAAAACTACACCGAGATACCACTTAACTCCAGTCAGGATGGCTATCATCAGTAACTCAAAAAACAACAGATACTGAATGCTGGAGAGGATGCGGCGAAAAGGGAACACTTCTACACAGTTGGTGGGAGTGTAAACTAGTACAACCTCTGTGGAAAACAGTGTGGCGATTCCTAAAAGATGTAAAAATTGCCATTCCATACGACCCTGCATTCCCCCACTAATATACATGGAAGAACTCAAATCACTCTGTAAAAAAAGATACCTGCAAACGTATGTTTATCACAGCAATGTTCACAATAGCAAGAACATGGAACCAATCACGCTGCCTATAAAAGAGGAATGGACAAAAAATATATGATGCATATGCATGATGGAATATTATGCAGTCATAAAGAAGAACAAAATCATGAGAAAACATATGAGCTTTACAGCAACCTGGATGGACTTAGAGTCTATAATACTGAGTGATCTTTCACAGAAA
>CAUYQG010061847.1:0-13159 GCA_963574415.1 Tarsius wallacei | reverse complement strand
GCTCCACCTTTAGCAATAACCTTACACACCGCCCCAAAAAAAAAAAAAAAAAAAAAAAAAAGATTGGTAAGGCCTCTGTAAGATATATTTTCTCTTCCACTGTGACACTCTTTTTTTTTTGAATTGGAGTCTCATTCTGTTGTCCCGGCTGGAGTGCCGTGGCACACTCACGGCCACTCCAGCATCGACCTGCTGGTCTCTCGCTGTCCTTCCACCTCAGCCTTCCAAGTAGCCAGAACTACAGGCACGCGCTACCATGCTTGGCTAATTTTTTATCTGTTGTAGAGATGAGGTCTCACCAAGTTGCCTGGGCTGGTCTCGAACCCACGGGCTCAGGTAATCCACTTGCCTCAGCCTCCCAAAGTGCTGGGATTACAGGCTGAGCCACCTAGCCTGGCAAACTTTTTCACCAAAGGTATGTCGTTAGTGAGTATGTTTCTCACTTTGGTGGTGAATTGAATCCTTTTTAGTGTCAGTTTGTCAGTGGTGGAAGGAACGTGAACATCATACCTGTTTTCCAGTATCCTACATCGCTGTCGTGCCCATCAATCTAAGAAAAGGGAGTAAATTCTACTTTCTGGAGATGACTGCATCTTCCAGTACACCAACCTCTCTTATCTGCATTCAAGGGGGCTAGGGCCATCCACCCATTGCTGTGAAGGACTCTTATCATTAGGCTAAAGGAATTAGTTTGCTCCACCACTCTTCTGCATGCTGTCAGTGTACTTCTGATTTTCGTACTGTGGCTAGTTGACACATGTGATAGGAGCTTTTCCCATGTCCTTCTCCTGCTTGTTTCCCACAGCTTTGATTTCCCCCATTGCTTCCCTGTTGCCTCTGACCCTCAATAATTATGAAACCTTTCAGAGAAGGGAGGTTTTTGTTGTGATTGAAATATGGCTGAAAGTGGTGGCATGGGAAAGAATGAGGCCATGGGAAAGGGCTGTGATAATTGCCCCTCCTGCCTGTTTCCTGCTGCTCTGGTTTCCTCTGGCCTCTCTTTAAATGTGGGCTGGACCAGCAGTAGTCACATGGAGTTGCCTTTAGAACTATATTGGAACAACAATAACACCTTTGCTTCCCTTTCCTGGTAACTAGTGCAGCCTGTGCAGTGCTCACTAGGAGTGTCTCTCTTGGTATTAGCCTGAGTAGCTTTTATTGTCTGGGGGGAAATGGTGGAAGAACATGGAGAAAAATGAGTTTATTTCAGTATGCACTTGTATTTTGTTGGGAACTGGTCACTATATCTATCCCCTTAAGTATAAAATAGGTATAGAAAGTACAAACCTGGTTTGAAGTTGTCTGAAGTGAAGCCTTTACTTTGAAAATGTTAGCTTGAAATGTTGATTTGCCGTCCTTTTTAAAAAATTAATGACTAAAATTATGTTAAAATTTCCTTTCTTGTAAGGCACTGTTTTCAGTGGGGAGGAAGACTAAGTGTAATGCTAAAGAGTTAATGCCTGCTCAGAAGAAGCAGTCTGCATTAATTCACAAATTGTAAAGTTCCTCTGTTCTTAAACAAATCTATATTAGGTGACCTGGTTCACTCTTAGTTGTTAATTTGAGTAAATGATACTCATGGTGTTGCGTGGTAAGGTGGTAGATCTCTGATAGATTTTAGAAGCACCTGTTTTTGTTTTTTTTCCAAAACAAAGAGGGGAGATGTAATCTGAAGAAAGGCAAAGAGAGGGAGGATATGTAGGGAATAGTACAACATAAGTTTGTGGTAGATTTTGAAATATCAAGTATTTAGGAGTACAGTCCATTTTCTCTAAGTCAAAGACCCAAATTAGCAGGTTAGTTTTGATAATTATAATGTAAACTGCTTATGTTGGTATTTTCTATTTTGAGGTTTCTTGACAGTGTTTCTCCCAAAGATGCTGCATGTTTTGCACTTTTTTTTTCCCCCTGAGTTGGAGTCTAATTCTGTGGCCCAGGCTGGAGTGCAGTGGCATGCTCATGGCCATGGCAGTCCTAACCTGCTGGGCTCAGGCGATCCTTCCACCTCAGCCTTCCAAGTAGCTGGAACTACAGGCATGTGCCACCATGCCTGGCTAATTTTTTATTTATTGTAGAGATGAGGTTGCCCAGGCTGATCTCAAACCCGTGAGCTCAGACAATCCTCTCACCTTGGCTTCTCAAAGTGCTGGTATTATAGGCGAGATCCACTGTGCCCGGCCTTCTTTTTTTAAAGGACTAGTCAAGTGCAGTAGTGTAAAGTGGCGAAAGAGTAGAACAAAGAGCTCAATCTGACTGAACAGTTGTGATAACTCACTACCTTTTGACCAGCTCCTATATTTTTACTGTTTACAAACTTTGTTTTTTACAGGTAATCTCAGTCTTTTAATCAAATCAGTCCTTGGTATTATACGTATGAAGGCTGGGAGCAGTGACTCAAGCCTGTAATCCTAGCACTTTGGGAGGCCGAGGCAAGAGGATTGCCTGAGTCCAGGGTTTCAAGACCAGGCTGGGCAACTTGATGAGATCTTGTCTCTACAATAAATTAAAAAATTAGCCAGGCATGGTGGCATGTGCCTGTAGTTCCAGCTACTTGGAAGGCTGAGGTGGAAAGGATTGTCTGAGCCCAGCAGGTTGAGGCTACGGTGGCCATGAGCATGCCACTGCATTCCCGCCTGGGTGACACAGTAAGACTCTGACAGCAAAAAAACCCTATAACCATGAAGACTTTTAGAGGCTCAGAATTGCTTCTTGTTAGTTAATGGTGTCTTTCTCCCACTCTACTTTTTAAAAAATTATCTTTTTTCTCTCCCCCCCACGTTTTTTTTCTCTTATTTCCCTTTTCTTTGTTAGGTACTTTATGTCCTTCTCTGTTTTCACCTCCTGTACAAAAACACTCTTGGTATTCACTCAGACTCAGCTCAGGAGGTTGTTGGCTGTAGTCTCTTTGGAGACTGTACTTTTGACTCCATGTGCCATCATAACATGTTGCATCTCAAGCGAACAGGTTAAAACCTAAAATACCTTTGAAACCTCATAGGGTTGAACAAGGCTTATAGAGCTGCCACCTGTATTATGTTTGTCTACCTGGCTGGACTGTGTGTTCTTTGAAGGGTGGGATTTTTTCATTTGGTAAATGTCTGGCATTGTAGACACAGTAGAATAAGTGGGATAAGTTTGACTGAAATAGAGTTTAGAAAAAGTTTTTTTTTTTTTTTTTTTGAGTTGGAGTCTCACTCTGTCACCCAGACTGGAGTGCAGTGGCCGCTCCCAGCCACTGCAGCCTTGACCTGCTGGGCTCCGGTGATCCTTCTGCCTCAGCCTTCCAAGTAGCTGGAACTACAGGCACGCGCCACCATGCCCGGCTAATTTTTGATTTATTGTAGAGATGAGGTCTCACCAAGTTGCCCAGGTGGGTCTTGAACCCGCAGGCTCAGGCAATACACTCACCTCAGCCTCCTAAAGCACTGGGATTACAGGCTGAGCCACTGAGCCCGGCCAGGAAAAAATATTTTATTTAGGATTGACGTATTGCTGTCTGGCACTATTTTACCTAGGAAAATATATTTTAGAAAATAAAATTTAAAAAATCAAAAGAAAATAAAAATGACCAGGCATGATGGTTCACACATGTAATTGCAGCACTTTGGGAGGTGGAGGTGAGAGAATTGCCTGAGCCCACGGGTTCGAGACCAGCCTGGGCAACTTGGTGAGATCTCATCTCTACAACAGATCAAGAAATTAGCCGGGTGTGATGGCACATGCCTGTAGTTCTAGCTATTTGGAAGGCTCACCTGAGTCCAGCAGGTCAAGACTATTGTGGCTATGAGTGTGCCACTGTACTCCAGCCTGGGTCAGAGTGAGACTCCAACTCAAAACAAACAAAAATATCTTATGGTTTAAGGTTTTTTAGTGTTAATTCTTTTTTTTTTTTGAGTTGGAGTCTCACTCTGTCGGCCAGACCGGAGTACAGTGGCCACTCCCAGCCACTGCAGCCTCCACCTGCTGGGCTCCGGCAATCCTTCCGCCTCAGCCTTCCAAGTAACCGGAATTACAGGCACGCGCTACCACGCCCGGCTAATTTTTTAAAAATTTATTGTAGATATGAGGTCTCGCCAAGTTGCCCAGGCGGGTCTCAAACCCTCGGGCTCAGGCAATCCACTCACCTCGGCCTCCCAAAGCGCGGGATTACAGGCTGAGCCACCGAGCCCGGCTTTAGTGTCAATTCTTACGCTTTTTTCTTTACATAAAGCATAAACTTTTTAAAAAGTATGATCATATTTTGCATACTTACCGATTTTTGTTGAAAAATACTACATACATACCATAGAAGATATATGATGTATAAAATCCTGTGTAGAGTAAAATGAATAGCCAAGAAATGGAACATTATTGCTATTGAGAAGTACCTTGTTTGTGCCATCTCCCAAGGCATTCCCTTTCTTCTTTCTAGAGGTAATCGTTATCATTACCCTACATTTTAATTTACTGTTCAGTTTTTTTATTTTAAATTCTTTTTTTTTTTTTTTAGCATCAAGGTTTTAACTCTATCATCCAGAGTTAAAACTGGATGTGCAGTGGTGTGGTAATAGCTTACTGCTGCCTTGAACTCCTGGTCTCAAGTGATCCTCCCACCTTGGCCTCTCAAAGTGCTGGGATTATAGGCATGAGCCACTGTACCCAGCCTTGTGTGATTGTTCTGAATACTTGATTCTTTTGTATGTTTGAGATTCATCCATGTTGATTTTTCATAGTAGTATAGAGCTCTGTTGTAAGGATATTCCACATCTTATTTGTCTTGTTAATTGTTAATGAATATTGGTCTCATTTTCAGTTGTTTTTTTTTTTTTTCCAGTCAGGGTCTTTCTCTTGCCAGGCTGGAGTGCAGTGGCACTTCTGCCTCAGCCTTCCAAGTAGCTGAAACTACAGGCTCACGCCACCATACCCAGCTAATTTTTTGATTTATTGTAGAGATGAGGTCTCGCCCAGTTGCCTAGGCTGCTCTTGAACCCCTGGGCTCAGGCAAACCTCTTGCCTCCGCCTCCCAAAGTTATGGGATTACAGGCATGAGCCACCATGCCCAAATTGAAGGATTCATTTTAAGTGATTATTTTCTCACTTATCAGACATAATTGTCAGTCAAGTCATCTGATAAACAAGATTACTGCTGTAACTTAGTTCAGATAATTCTCACCAAAGTTATGTAAATTGCTAACTTATTATAGGAGAAGGGGTAACTTTTTTGGGCTTTTGGAGGCTAAAAATATTGTATGCTATTACTGCTTTGCAGACCTCAGCTTTTGAAACACTGTTAAATGGTTCTTTTGATGTGCAGGAATGAGGCCAAACCATTACATTAGTAAAAACCTCAGGTGTGAAATGCTCAGAGTTTAGATTACTGCAAATTAGGCATGAAAAATAGTTTCCCCCCCCCAATGATATATGCCACTCTATAGGTGTTCACTTGAACAAAGATTTATTGTTGTCATTTGTCAGCCTATGTTAAGTGCTGGGATACAGAGGAATAATGTATAGCACTTGTTCTCTAGATGCTTACTCTGGTGAGAAGACAGTTTAAATTGTGGACAGTAGGCTTCTAGGGTACTGCTGGCAGTGTCAGAGAAAAGCATTGTCGAGTTGTGTTTGGGTATTTGGCAAGGCTTTTTTGAGTTGAGGGGGAGGCTGAGCCTTTTTTTGGGGGGAGGGCTTCTTTTTATAGGATCAAGTGTGGCCAAATTCCTGAAGCTACTACTGTTTCTTTCATTAAAACACTGAATTTTTTTTTTTTTTTTTTTTTTGAGTCAGAGTCTCACTCTGTTGCCCAGGCTGGAGTGCGGCCACTGCATCCTTGACCTGCTGGACTCCAGATGTCCTTCCAACTCAGCCTTCTGGGCAGCTGGAACCACAGGCGTGTGCCACCATGCCCGGTTAATTTTTTGATTTATTGTAGAGACGAGGTCTTGCCACATTGCTCAGGTTGGTCTCGAACCCCTGGGCTCAGGCAATCCTCTCACCTCGGCCTCCCAAAGTGCTGGGATTACAGGCTTCAGCCACCGTGCCCGGCCTACCTGCAGCTTCTAAAGAGGACCGAGCTGGTGTAACACGGCTACCTCACCAAGGCAGCAGCGTCTGGCAGCAGCCTGAAAGTAATGTTTTAAACCAGTGAATTCTCAACCTTTTTGGCATCAGCGGCCGTTTTCATGGAAGACAATTGTTCCATGGACAGGACAAGGTGGGAGGCAAGGGGGAAGGGCAGGGAGAGGGGGCCAGGGAGGTTTTCGGAATGATTCAAGTGGTTAACATTTATTGTACACTTTTATTTGTTATTATGACACTGTAATATATAATGACATAATTATACAACTCACCATTCAAAAAAAAAGAGGCGTGGACAGAAGTGGCAAATTAAATACTGGGTGGCCGCCCTAATATAACAGAAGGTGGAGCTCACCCTGCTCATCTCCTGCTATGTGGCCGGGGTGGGGGGGGGGCTGGGGGACCCCACTTTTAAACTCATTCCACTTCCCAAGGACATAATTAGATTCCACTTCTTTGCAATTTAAAAAACATGACAAAATCCTCAGCAAAATCTAAACCTAGCTGGGCACAGTGGCTCATGCCTGTACTCCCAGCACTGTGGGAGGCAGAGATGAGAGGATTGCCTGCGCTCAGGGGTTCGAGACCAGCCTGGACAACATGGCAAGACCTCATCTCTACAATAAATCAAAGCATTAGCCAGGTGTGGTGGCGCATGCCTATAGTTCCACCTAATTGGAAGGCTGAGGCCGAAGGATCACCTGAGCCCAGTAGGTCGAGGCTGCGGTGGCTGTGAGCATGCCACCACACTCCAGCCTGGACGACAAAGACTCCAACACCCCCCACCAAAAAAAAATTAATCCTAATGAAATCCAATAAAACTGCTATGGTGATTGTTAGTCCATTCAACTCCACATTTTTTTGTTTTGTTTTGTTTTGTTTGAGTCAGAGTCTCTGTCACCCAGGCTGGAGTGCAGTGGCATGCTCATAGCCACCGTAGCCTGGATCTGCTGGGCTCCGGCGATCCTTCCACTTCAGCCTTCCAAGTAGCTGAAACCACACAGGCATGTGCCAACACGCCATACTAATTTTTTGATTTATTGTAGAGACGAGGTCTCACCAAGTTGCCCAGGCTGGTCTCAAATCCCCGGGCTCAGACAATCCTCTCGCCTCAGCCTCCCAAAGTGCTGGGATTACAGGCTTGAGCCACCACGCCTGGCCTAACCCCACACATATTGTGCAAGGCATCAACTATATCCAGCTTGTATGACCTTTTAAGAGCATTTTTTTTGGGGGGGGTCAGGATCTCACTCTTAAACTCCTGGAATCAAGTTATCCTCCCACCTCAGCCTGCCAAGTAGCTGGGACTATAGGTGTGTGCCACCACATCCAGTTAATTTTTTGGTTTTTTGTAGAGATGAGGTCTCACTATGTTGCCTGAGCTGATCTCAAATGGTCTCAAGCAATCCTTCCACCTCAGCCTCCCAAAATACTCGCATTACAGGCATGAGCCACTATGCCCAGCTAAGAGCAACTATCTCTACAGCTTTGTGTAGAAAGAAACACTGAATAACAGGCCAGGCCCAGTGGCTCACACCTGTAATCCCAGCACTTTGGGAGGTGGAGGCAAGAGGACTGCCTGAGTCCAGGGGTTCAAGATCAGTCTTGGCAACAAAAACAACAAAAAGTAGCCGAGCATGGTGGTACACAACTGTGGTTCCAGCTACTTGGAAGGCTGAGGCAGAAGGACTACCTGAGCCCAGCAGGTCGAGGCTGCAGTAGCCGTGAGCTTATCATGGCACTCCAGCATGGGCGACAGAGACTCTGATTCAAAAAAAAATCTATATCAAAACAAAAAGAAAAAAGAACTACTACAGTAGGATTGACAGTCTAACAGGGAGTTGTTTTGCCCAAAACCCTGAACAGAGAGCACCAGGACTGTCAAGGGCAAAGCTGTAAACAGTTGATTCTGCTTTTTGTGTGTGTGTGTGGGGCCTTTCACTAGCCAGTAACCCTGTAACACACTTCAAAGCTATAACCAAAGACAAATGGGAACAGAACCAGCATTACAGAAAGATTCTACCATCATAATTTAACTTCTAGAAACTCAACTTGCCACCCGCCAGTGAGTTCCTGGCTCCTGTCACTTAGAACATCTCGTGCTGACTAACGGCAGTTCCAGCTAGAGCCCAGCCACCATCTGTGGCTGTCTTTCACAATCCCAGCCGTCAAGGAAAGCACTGTTTCAGTGCTGCTTGGCTTGGCTGGGCTTCTCAACACAAAAGCTGAACGCACGCATTTTTATTTTCTGGGGTTTGAGCTCCAATAGTGTTTGAAATGTGACATTCAAAGTACCTTAAATACAAGACAAGGAAAAACTGCATCGTCTAATATCTTAAAACTGATCTTGGTTAAGAGGGTCGGATTGACACTCTGAAACAAGCTGATCTTTTTTTTTTTTTTTTTTTTAGTAGAAGTTTCACTCTGTCGCCCAGCCAGGCTGGAGTACAGTGGCACACTCACAGCCACCACAGCCTCAACCTGCTGGACTTAGACGATCCTTCCACCTCAGCCTTCCAAGTAGCCAGAACTACAGTCACGTGCTACCACTTCCAGCTAATTTTTTGATTTATTGTAGAGGCGAGGTCTCACCAAGTTGCCCAGGCTGGTCTCGAACCTCTGGGCTCAGGCAATCCTCTCGTCTCAGCATCCCAAAGTAGCTGGAACTAGAGGTACGTGCCACCATGCCTGGCCAATTTTTTTACTTATTGTGGAGACGAGGTCTCATGATGTTGCCCAGGTTGGTCTCGAACCCCTGGGCTCAGGCAATCCTCTTGCCTCGGCCTCCCAAAGTGCTAGGATGACAGGCGTGAGCCATCATACCCGGCCTCCCCTCCTAAATTTTTTATTGGAGGACAGTCTCTTACTCCCCTCACTATGGCCTGGGCCCTGCCAATAAGTTTAATACACACTAGAAAACCCTATGAGGTAGCATGACTATTACTCTCATTTATAAATGCGCAAACACAAAAAGGTGGGCTACCTTGCCAAAGGAATTAGAACTAGAGAGGTCACGTCCGATTCCAAATCAGGTCACCTGGCTCCAGTGCCTACGCTCTTAATACAACCATCCTACCTTTCTCAACTTTGCATCACTAAGCCATGTAGCATAAGCCAATATGGCTCCAGATTTTAGAAAATAACAATATGTGGAAAACACTTCAAATAAACCCTAACTAAAGACAATTTAGGCAAAGTTAGTGAGGATGTCAATGCCCTGCAGTATCCAAGCTGAGAGTGAAGTCTACCACGCTCCCACCATGGTCGCCCTCTATCAGTTCTAGAGAGCCGTCTTATTCCTTAGCCCAAGCTGAGGGAGGGGATCTCTGCCCCTGACTCGAAGGACAGGACTAGGGATCGCAGTAGCCTGGAATTGCCGGTATCTACACTTAGGTTCTGAGATGACCTTGCTACACCCTCAAATGCCAGCAGGCTTCTGCGAGACGAACTCAGCTGGGGTGTGCATTTCGGGACAGTGTTCAGAAACAGTCCCCATAGCCAGGCATGGTGGCGCGTACCTGTAGTTCCAGCTCCTTGGAAGGCTAAGGCAGAAGGATCACCAGAGCCCAGCAGGTCAAGGCTGCGGTGGCCAGGAGCATGCCACTGCACTCCAGTCTGGGCGACGGAGTGAGACTCCGACTCAAAAAAAAAAAAAAAGAACATAAAGAGTAAACCGGCCACAGCTACAACGGTGTCGCCACATTCACCAGTCGTCAGTGGTGGCCGCTGCCGTTTAAAAGGGTCTCCATGAATGGCTGAAAACCAATCTAGAAATGATATAGAAAGAACGGCAGAGGGAACTAGGGCTATTTTTCTTGGGGGAAGAAAAAGACAATTTAAGTCGGGGAAGTGGCGCCTAGCAATTTCAACGATCCCAGGAGCGAGTGGATTTAATTTATGTGACAACAAAAGACCAAAGCTGGACAAATGGATGACAGATCACGGATGACAGCTTCAAAGAGCTGGCTTTCATCTCAATATAAGGGGAGAAAAAGCCTTCCAACAATTAGACCTGTCCAGCAATGAATGAAGCTGCGGCCAGAGGAGGCAAGCTAGTGGTCAGCTGCTCCAGAAGGAATCCAGCACAGAATGGCCACTTGGACAGAGCGACTTAGACTCCCTTCCAATTCTAAGACGTTAAGAAACAGAACAAATAATTAAACTCAACACACTCATTGTCATGCAGTGCCTGGTCTCTAAGAACCCTAGAAAACCATCACAAAACTCTGAGCTTGATGGAAAAGAGAACTTGTACTTTCTTTTGCTCCAAGCCAGAGTCTTGATTTTTTAAAACTAAGCCACTGAAGCAATGTGAGTCAAAAAAATCAATCAATCTTCCTTTTGGAAAAACTGATGTCCTGAGACAGGATTTATAGTTAGCATTTAAGGAAAGTGGGAAACTGTACTCACATATGCAATCAATATTTTATAGCTCTCCTGCAAACTACATTGGCTATTCTTATCAGGATCTACTAGGGTCATGGAGAAGAAAAACTATACGGGTTGAGTTCAGAAAACAAAGCAGAGCAAAAATCAAATCAGACACATCAGCAGTCCAGGACACCAAGAGACCTTGAGAAAAACCCATCCCATCAGACAAACATATAAACTTAGAAAACTGCCCATCTTAATGACATCATTTTTGTTTCTTTTGTTGTTGTTTTTAGAGACAGGGTCTTACTCTGTCACCCAGGCTGGAGTACAGTGGCACAATCATAGCTTGCTGCAGCCTCCACCTCCTGGGCTCAAAAGATCCTCCTGCCTCAGTCACCTGCGTAGCTGGAAGTACAAGCACACACCACTGCACCTGGCTCATTTTGGTTTTTGTAGAGATGGGGTCTTGCTATGTTGCCCAGGGTGATCTCAAACTCCTGGCCCGAAGAAATCCTCCCACTCAGCCTCCCAAAGTGCTGGGGTCACAGGCGCAAACCGCCATGCCTGGAGACACAACTTTTAGAAAGCAATTACAGATTTAGGGAGTCTTCCAAATGAGGGACACATGTAACTTTCATGCAGGGATTTTTGTTTGGACAAGATTGAACACAAGAGAAGTCCAAGGGAAAATAGGACAGCAAAACGAATAAATGGGGAATTTACAGACAGTGATCAAGTGTTTGTGGTCTTGCCTGGGCAGGGCATGCGCACATGCACACACACACACAAGCACACACAGACACACACACACACACCCCCAGCCTAAATCCCACTGGACCGTGCCAGTGATTCCATTCAAAGCACCACATTCAATGGGGAAGATTATAAATGAAATCAAAGCATTGTGACCCCAGAGAAGAAAGGAACAAACAACTTGAGAAAAGCCTCCTACTTGCCAGATATTTTACACAGATGACCCCATGTGATCCCTGAAAATCAAGTGTAATCAACTTTCCCCAAGGTTTGGAAGCCAGGAAGGAACTTAGCCAGAGGCAAGCCTGACTTGGAAATCCAACTTACTTCCTCACCACCAGACTCCATTCCCTGCACCCACCCGTTATGCCAGACCCCTGGATGCCACCCCCGACCCTGCCCAGGCATGCTCAGCTCATCATCCTTTTCCAGCCTGGACTGACCCCTTATGTTAAATGGGGCCACTTTCCCCCACAATTGTTCAAGTTCAACCCTTCAAAGGGCTGCACGTGGCTTTGCTGGCCCCACACACTGGTCCAGCACGCTGACGCTGTCCTATCAGGTACTGCCTGTGACCTCCTACCTCCTCCCAGCCCCCTCCTGTCTCTTACTGCATCCTGTATCTCAACTGCTACGGCACCATCTTACCTGCACTACGGTTTCCCACCATTGCAATCCACTCCATACTTTGCTATGAGAAGCCATGACAGCTGGGCGTGGCTGATGGCTATAATCCTAGCACTTTGGGAAGCCGAGGTGAGAGGACTGCCTGAGCCCACGGGTTTGAGACCAGTTTGGGCAACTTGGCGAGACCTCATCTCTACAATAAATCAAAAAATTAACTGGGTGTGGTGGTGCATGCCTGTAGTACCAGCTACTTGGAAGGCTGAGGCGGAAGGATCACCGGAGCCCAGCAGGGTGAGGCTGCGGTGGCCGGGAGCGCACCACTGCACTCCAGTCTGGGCGACAGAGTGAGACTCCAACTTGAAAAAAAAAGAAAGCTATGTCAATCATGCTGCCCCAGTAGTATAAGGAAGGAATCGACTACCCATGGCCTTCCTACTTCCAGCCTTGAATCCCTGGGCTCAAGTGATCGTCCTACCTCAGCCTCCCAAGGAGCTGGATGCATGCCATCTCTTCCTGCAAAGTTCCCTTAATTGTAATCATCTACCTCCAGAGGTGACACCTCCATCAAAACCACACTGCTTTCATGCTCCCACCGTCTAGTACCTTACCCATCCTTCAAGGCTCAGTTCTTTTTTTTTTTTTTTTTTTTTTTTGAGTTGGAGTCTCACTCAGTTGCCCAGACTGCAGTGCAGTGGCCGCTCTCGGCCACCGCAGCCTCGACCTGCTAGGCTCTGGTGATCCTTCCGCCTCAGCCTTCCAAGTAGCTGGAACTACAGGCGTGCGCTACCACGCCCGGCTAATTTTTTTGATTTATTGTAGAGACAAGGTCTCGCCAAGTTGCCCAGGCAGGTCTCGAACCCACAGGCTCTGGCAATCCACTCACCTCAGCCTCCCCAGGCGAGGGATTACAGGCTGAGCCACCGAGCCCAGCTAGGGCTCAGTTCTAAAGCCATCTTTCCCATAGCTGCCTCTCTCTTCATCCAGAAGTGTAGTAATTCAGCACAGTTTGTTAGATACTGGAGATTATTATTATTAGGAATCAGAGTCTCTTTTTTTTGAGTCAGAGTCTCATTCTCTCACCCAGGCTAGAGTGCAGTGGCATGCTTATGGCTCCCGCAGGTACGACCTACTGGGCTCAGGCAATCCTTCCACCTCAGCCTTCCAAGTAGCTGGAAATATAGGCACACGCCACCATGTCCAGCTAATTTATTGATTTACAGTAGACACGAGGTCTCACCAAGTTGCCAGCCGGGGCTGGTCTCAAACCGCCAGGCTCAAGCAATCCTCTTGCCTCCACCCCAAAGTGCTTAGATTACAGACATGAGCCACCACGCCCAGCCAGCACTGGAGA
>CAUYQG010061844.1:0-14029 GCA_963574415.1 Tarsius wallacei | reverse complement strand
TGTCAATTTCTTGAGTTGTTATTGGTCTGTTTAGCATTTAAACTTCTTGTTTCAAGCTTGGGAGGTTATGTGATACCAGGAATTCCTTCATTTCCTCTAAATTTTCTAGTTTACTTGCATACAGATGTTCATATTAATCTCTAATATCTTGAATTTCTTCAGAATCAGTTGTGACATTGCCCTTTTAGTTACTAATTCTGTTTTTTCAGTAACTCTCCCAATAGATAGATTGGGCAGACAGACAGATATAGATATATCTCTTGTCAGTTCTGGTCAAGTGTCTGTCAATCTTATTTATATCTTCAAAAATCCAGGTTTTTTTTGTCTCAATGCTCTCTATGTTTTTTCGATTCTATTTCATTCAAGTGTGATTTTTAGTCATTTGAATTTTTTACTAAATCTAATCTTGACTAACCAGCTCCCTCGGGTGTGACATTAGGATTTATTTGAGATGATTCTACTTTCTTGATATGTGTGTGCAATATTATAAACTTCCCTCTCAGCACTGATTTCACCATATCAGAGGTCTTGGTATGTTAAGTCTTTGTTTTTATGTGTTTCCAGGAATTCTTTTATTTTTCTATTGATTTCTGTGTTAACCCAAAAGTCATTCAGAAATGTTTAATTTCCATTTATTTCCAGACACAGTGGCTCATGTCTGTAATCCCAGCATTTTGGGAGGTGATGTGAGACGACTGACTGAGTCCAGGGGATCAAGACCAGCCTGGGCAACATGGTGAGGCCTCATCTCTACAATAAACAAAAAAATTAGCCAGGCTGATGGCATGAACTTGTGGTTCCTGATCCTTGGAAGACTGAGGCAGAAGGATCACCTGAACCCAGCAGGTTGAGGCTGCAGGGGCCGTGAGCATGCCACTGCGCTCCAGTCTGGGCTGTCAGAGTGAGACTCCTACTCAAAAATAAATGAATAAATACATTTCCATGTATTTGTGTGTTTTGCAGCTTCCTGTTGGTGATTATATGTATTTTTATTCCACTGTGGTGTGAGAAAATGCTTGCTATTATTTCAACCTTTTGAAATTACTTCATGCTTGACTTGTGCCTGATAATGTGGTCAATCTTGGAGTATGTTCCACGTGCTGATGGAAAGAATTTATACTCTGTGGTTGTTGGGTGAAGTGTTCTGTTTTTGTCTATTAGGCACGCACGCGTGTATGTATGTGTGGTGTGATTTCTCGTTCTTCCTCATATGTGAGAAAAGAATCAGATCACCAACTCACTTTTAAACCTGTAGGTGGTGATCTCCAAGCTGTGCTCTGTGGTGCTGAGTCTATCTCCACTGTGGATATGGGTGCTGCTGGGGCCAGATCACCACCATGTCTGGTCACCAGGGCTACAGAGCTGAAACCTTCCTGGGATGAGAGGTTGCTTGCATCAGGAGTGGTCAGGAAGGTAGACATCACCACAGAAAGGTGTTTCCTCTTTGCTCCTGATCCGAGTTCTGGAGGCTGAGAAGTCCAAGATTAAGGTACTGACAGTTCAGTGTCCACAAGGGCTTCTCCCTGCTTCCAAAATGGTGCATGGCTGCTGTGTTGGCAGAAGGCAGAAAGGCAGAAGTGGACAAAAAAGATCATTTTGTGTTTCTTTTCCCTGGCCAAATTGTCCAAATTTGGTCAATAAATTATATGGTAGTCTTTCTCTTAACAGTGCTATTATGAAGATTGTAAATGGGATTACAGGAGTACCTTTTCAGTTGTAAACTGTTACATAGTTGTTTGTGATTTCTTTTATTGCAAAGCAAGTTAAAGGACAATTAACCTGAGTTCCAGAGAGTTCATAGGGCCACAGAATGTAAGGTATGATAGAGAGAGTATTACCTGTATTGTAGCTTTGGAGCTTAATTAATCTTTCACAATAGAATTCAGAAAAAAAGTTAAGTAATCATGGATAAAAACACAGCAGTTGATTTTCTAACTTCAAATTTTAGCTTAGTCTAAATGTGTTTATTTCCGTATAGTTTAGAGAATGTAAGGAGTAGTGTAGCTTCCCAGTGTTCTGTCACAAGCCTAATTCTTGGAGTTTTATCATAAATAAACTTTCTTACTATATATAAATAATGACTAGCAACTGACAGGTAGACAGCACATACTCTGTGACATTTGTTGTTCTCAGAAATTTACATTTTTTTACCTGACTTGTGACCCACGACAATCCTATGACTGTTTCAATTTTCAAAGTGGACCAGAGCATTAAGTCTCCTATTCAGTGTTGCAGTCAGCAAACCAAGAAGCCAAGATGTGAACACAGGTGGGCTGACTCAGTCTCCTCACTCACAATCCACCTACCATCAGGCCTGTGAAGGAAAAGGGCCTGAGAATACAGCAGAGCTACAGCTTCCCAGGATCTCCCTTCCAAGGTCCCCATGGGAATGCACTGGGAAACCCACCGCATGGGTGCCATCTTTTGACTCATTCTGGACCCTGTAAGGTAGGTCTACAGCTTGGAACACTTCCTGATCAAGAGATAAACAGTTAGTCCTCACTACCTTTGCTAGGTTTGTCATCTTGTGTGTGTATACTGAAAACAAATGACAGAGACCAACTTTCTATAGCAGAGTTTATTTGGGAATAGCAGAGGATTCCAATCCAGTACATGCATGCTATTGTGGACCACAGACACATCTGAAGAGCATGGGACAAGGGGAAGTTTTTAAAAGAAAAAAATGCTGTAGAATTTTGAGGTACAAGGTTAAACTGTTGATTTCCAATCTATCTTTTGATGTAGGCATTAATGCTATAAACGTTCTCTCAGGACTGCTTTTGCCACATCCCAGAGGTGTTGGTAAGTTGTATCACAATTTTCGTTTGTTCCAACACATTTTTTGATTTCTGCCATAATTTCATTGTTTACCCAAGGGCCATTCAAGAGCAAGATGTTCCGATTCCATGTAGTGGTGTATTTCTGGGAGCTCCACTAATTTTATTCCACTGTGATCTAAGACGATACTTGGTATAGTTTTGATGTTTTTAAATTTATTGATACTTGTTTTATAGCCAAACATATGGTCTATTTTGAGAATGTTCCATGTTGAAATGAGAAGAATGTATATTCTGCAGCCATTGGCTAGAAAGTTCTGTAGGTATCTGTTCAGTCAATTTGGTCTATAGTATAGGGTCAGTGTTTCTTTGTTAATTTTCTGCTTTGATGATCTGTCCAGTGGTATCAATGGAATCTTGTAGTCACCTACTATTGTTGTATTGCTAGCAATATGATTTCTAAGGTCAAGTAGTGTCTATTTCATGAATCTGAGTGCTTTGGTGTTTGGTGCATATAGGTTTAAGATAGTTACTTTTTCTTCTTCAATTCCACCCTTTATCATTACATAACGCCCTTCTTTGCATTTTTTTTTTTAATTGTTGTTAGTTTTAAGTCTGAGTTATCTGATAGGAGGATAGTTACTCTTGCTTTTTCTGTTTTCGTTCACTTGATAGATCTTTTTGCCACCCATTTACTTTGAGTCAGTGACTGCCTTTGTCCAGAAGGTGGGTCTTTTGAAGGCAGCATTCCTAGAAAACCCTAAACACTCCTCCAGAAAGCTATTAGACCTGATAAACAATTTTGGTACAGACTGAGAATACAAAATTTATGTACAAGAATCAGTAGCGTTCCCATGGACCAACAACACTCAAGCTGAGAACCAAATCAAGAGCTCAATCCATTCACACTGGCCACAAAATATACCTAGGACTACAGCTAACTAAGGAGATGAAAGAATTCTATAAGGAGAACTACAAAATACTGATGAAAGAAACTGAAGAAAAAAACCAGAAAAACATCCCATGTTCATGAATCAGAATTAATGCTGTTAAAATGACCATACTGCAGATTCAATGCAATTCTGACCAAAATATCAACCCATTCTTCACATAACTAGAAAAAGGCAATCTTAAATTTATGTGGACCAAAAAAGAACCCGAATACCCAAAGTAATTTTACGTAAAAATGAACACTGCAGAGGCATAACACTGCCTGACTTCAAATTATACTTTAAGGCTATAGTAAATAAAACAGCAGGTGCTGGTACAAGAACAGACAGATCATTTGAACAGAATAGAGAACCCAGAAATAAAGCCATATACCTAAATCAACTGATCTTTGACAAAGCTGAAAAAATAAACAATGTGGAAAGGATACTCTATTCAACAAATTGCCTGAGAAAATTGGCAAGCCATATGCAGAAGAATGAAACTGGTCCCTTGCCTCTCACCATACACAAAAATTAACTCAAGATGGATTAAAAACTTAAATGTAAGACTTAACATCAGACAGACTGGGGAAATAATTGATGATGAAGTCATCAAACATAATTGCAACAAAAGCAAAAATAAACAAATAAGATTTAATTAAACTAAAAAGCATCTACAGAGCCAAAGAAATAATCAGCAGAGTGAACAGAAAACCTATTAAGTGGGAGAATATATTTTAAAATTATGCCTCAGACAAAAGGGTAATAATCAGAACCTACAAAGAACTCAAACAACTCAACCTGAAAACAAAACACAACAAAACAGAGCAAATAATTCCATCCAAAGGAGGGCAAAGGGCATGACTAGACCCTTGTTGAGAGAAGACACATGAGTGGCCAACAGACATATGAAAAAGTGCTCAACATCACCAATCATCTGAGAAATGCAAATTCAAATCACAATGATATATCCCCTCACACCAGGCAGAATGGCTATTGTTAGAAAGTCCAAGAACAACAAATGTTGGTACAATTGCAGAGAATAGGAAACACATTCACTGTTGATGGGATAGGAAACTAGTTCAACCTCTATGGAAAACAGTATGGTGATGTCTTACAGAACTAAAAATTGAATTAGCATTCAACCCAGCAATCCCACTACCAGAAATCTATCCATCAAAAAATAAATCGGTATACAAAAAAGATACCTATGCTTGTATATTCATCACAGCACAAATCATAATAATATCATGGAACCAACTTAAAGGCCAACTAATGATTGACTGGGTAAAGAAAATGTGGTATATATACACCACAGACTACTATGCAGTCATAAAAAGGAATAAAATCAGGTCCTTTGCAACAACATGGATGGAGCTGGAGATCATTGTTCTAAGTTAACAAACTCAGAAACAGAGAACCAAACATCACATATTCTCACTTAGATACAAAAGCTAAATGGCCAAAAAGATGGTTATAATAGACTCTAGGGAATCCAACAGGGGGAGTGGCAGGAGGCTTAGGATTCAGAAATTACCTATTGGGTACAAGGTTCACTATCTGGAGAATGGGCAACTTGAGACACAATCTCCACCACTAAACTATATGTCCATGTAACAAACATACATGTGTATCCCTGCATCTAATATAAAAATGGGGAAGAACAACAAAAGGGATTCATCCACATAAGATGTTTGGAAACAAAGACCATTGGTTCCCAGGCTTTCTGGCAGAAACTGGCATTAGCTCATCTGTGGAGAAAGCCAGTGTTAGGCAAATGTCTTCTGGAAGAAGTTTATCTGGAATTTTAGAAATAGTAGTTTCCTGAGTGTTCTTATCATAGACATTTGAGCATGAGGCCCTCTCCTTGTAGCCTCCTGGCTCCATTGTTTAGGGTTTGACGCAAGTGACTCAATTTTAGTACTGACAACCTTTACATGTGGGAATAATCTTCCCTCTTTCAGACATCATGTGTACTTCTCTCTTCTTCTTATGCTTCTGTGTCACAGAGCATCTGGTAAACCCCACTTCTACGACCGTTCCCTGTGGTCAGGGGTTTTAAACTGTAGCACAGGAGGGGTGCATACAGCCCATTAACCTTGTGTCAAAAGCTGGGAGAAGCCCACCTACCATGGCAGACCCACTCCCACTACTGAAGAACACCTTGCCATGTTAAAGCGTTATTCCATCCAGTGCTCAACTGTTCTGTGTTTTTCTTTCCTTTCATGCCAAGAAATCTACTGCTCAAAAAATAAATCACGTCTTAACTCAGAATGTTATCTCATGTCTGCTGACAGTTCTGCGAGAGTTTGGGTGCAGAACATACATCTTCTCTTATATATGCAAGTGAAATGGCTTTCTAAAGGTAGATAGCTAGTCAAAGTTTTTGAGTTACAGGGCCCACTCCAGAGTTTTCTTTAGGAAAAAGGTCAGCACTAGCAGCACATTTCAGGGACAGAGAATGGGTCCAAAACTTGCTAACTTGTATGTCATATTCAACCTATTCAATGAACTCAATCTGTCACTCAGGAAAGAACAACTGTGTTCAAGTTGGCAGATAAAGTGGCTACATTCAAAGCCCAACTGCAATTATGGGGCAATGAGTGAACATGGGGATTTTTGACAGTTTTCAAAACTTACCAGAGTTTGAAAGAGACTGAGCCAGGGCCTTCTTTCTCTCAGCTGGTGCATGATCATCTCTCTCAGCTTTCAAAAGAGATGAGCATTACTTCCCAATCGCAAAACACTCCCGAATTGGGAAGGAAGGGATCTGCAACCCATTTATGAAAAGGCCAGTTGAACTGATTTTGTCGATGCTAGAAAAGTATAACTTCTTGAGAATGCAAATGATGGTGGTCTGAAAAGTATATCTGAGACAACTTCAAATCTCCACCCGTTCTGGATTAAAGTTAAGGTAGAATATCCTGAGATTGCCACAAAAGCACTGAAAAGCCTGCTCTCGTTGCCAACATCCTATATTTGTGAAGCAGGGTTTTCTGCAGTGACAGCAACCAAAACAAGATTATGGAGTAGACTGGATGTAAGCAACACACTCCAGCTGTCTCTGTCTCCCATCACCCCCTCATGGGACAATATAATTGCAGGAAACCAAGCTCAGGCCTCCCAAGACTCTGCACTATGAGTTGTATTCTTAATTCACTATATTACAATGTAATAAAAATAGAAATAATGTACACAATAAATGTTATATGCTCAAATCATCTGGAAATTATCCCCCATCTCCCTGATCAAAGGAAAAATTGTCTTTCACTAAACTGGTCCCTGATGCCAAAAAAGTTGGGGACCACTGATCTAAAGGACAGAGCTAGATACAAGAAGTAATTACTGCTTCCGTAGTATCTGGATAGCCAGGAAAATATCAGTAGAAGTGTCTCATTTGATAGGACCTGAATTCCTTTAGAGAGGAAAATAGCTCCCCACCAGGGCCTTACATCACACCATTACCTCCTTCATATTCCAAGATCATTTACCTTTCAACTAGTAATTTCGTACTCCAAACTGTCCCTGACCCTCTGAGCCTGAGGAAGTTTCTCCCCATTCAATAGCAAGTTCCCTGTCCTTCGTCTGACCTCCCAGAGCCCTTCATCCATCTCTCTCTGCACCTTTCCCATCCCGTCCAGTCCTGTAGCTTACAGTGTGCTTCTCATCAGGCCTTGCAAAGGTAAATACAGACACAAATCTCTTCCCATGACTGACTAAGAGAATAAACCCCACTATTACGTGTATGTTGTTGTGTGTGTTGAGAGAGGAAATATCTTTCTTGGTTGTCTGGACTCACCACAGAGGCTACAGTCTCTCCTTTATTCAACCCTATTTCTAAAAGGACAATAAGTCTTCATCTTGCCCTTAAAAAAAAAATCACACCATACTTTGGCAATTTGGCCTCTTTTTTGGTTCCATCTGAATTGTATGCTTATTTTGTATAATTCTGTCAAGCATGCTTTTGGTATTTTAATAGAGATTGCATAAATCTGCAGATTGCTTTGTGCAATATAGTCATTTCAACGACATTAATTCTTCTGACCCATGAGCATGAGATGTTTTTCACTTTGTGCCATCTACAATTTTTGCAATGTCTTTGGGTAAGGAATGTCTACCTCTCAAAGGAAGATTCAGGTATTGCACCTAGCTCAAATACTAGGCATCAAGACAAACAAGCATACATGTTATGAAGGTGTCTGCACCTGAAGAACAAGAAGTAAAAGAGGAAGAAGAGAAAACGGAGTGAGTGGAAAGAAATACAAGAAGTTAGACAAACAAGGCAGGGAAGAATAGAAGACCACAATTATAATAACAATAATAATAGTACGACGAGTTCAGACTACTAGGTTTTGCTTCGTAATTTGGAAAACACTTTCACATTTATTTTACCAGAGATCGCGTGTCATTATTGCAGTCCCCAAATTGTCAAGGTTCCAAATATCAGTGTCTTCCTGGTTTCTACAAACAGATCCCAGGCTGGCTGAGTTTCCTTTATTTAGTGAAATTGTTTCCTGGTTCCATGCCAGGGTGACTCAACACTAATCCTGGGAGGGTTAAGGGGAATAAATAGAGCAGTGCTGAGTCTGAGCTCCAGAGTGACTTCCTTGATCCCTGCTGCACTGGACTCACCAAACACTGACAATAGCTGCCTCACCATGAAGCTGCTGACGGTCCTCATGCTGGCTGGCCTCCCCCTTCTCTGCTATGCAGGTGAGTCTGTGCAGAGAGGCTGCCTCTGGGCTGTTGCCTGGGCCCCTGTGGAAGAACTCTCCATCCCCAAGTCCCAGTACGGTCAGTCCCAGGAAAAAGGTTTAGGTGTAATAAGCTTTAGGGTTCCCGTTAATTCCAGATAATCAAACAGGGGGCCTCCTTGGGGCACTGCCCCAGAATTGGTGCTGCACACAGTGTCTCACTGCATTCTGAGTTTCAAATCATGGACACAGTGACCATGAAGATACCATGAGAATTCAGACTGAATATGGGATCAGCTATTTCTGTGGGTCCAGGGAGAGATATGAATGGAGGCCCCATGGCATCTGCATCCAAAAACCATAAAACAATCATGATTCTTCTGGAATGTGGAAGGAAACTGGACCCCTCCCAGGAGAGAAGGCTCAGGCTGTAGTGTGTGACCCAGTATCTTTCAACCCTAGGGCTCTGCATTTGCAGAGTTGACCTGAGACCTTCTGGAAAGCTCTTTAGCTCCCAGCTTCTTCACTCTCAAGGCTTACTGGGAGGAGAACGCACACCTCTTGGAGTCTCCTTGTAGCAATGATATCCAGTGGGAGGAAAAAGCCCTGACAACAGAACCTAGTCAGCACTAATATGTCACATGTATGGCTCGTACAATTCACAAGCTCATTTACATGCCCTATCTGATTTTTCCCAAAGTAGGTACGGAGGGGTAAGAAGGTGACACACTGACAGTTAACTCCATAGAAAAGAGAAGAGGCAAAAGCACCACCAGTTGAATCCAAACATAACCTGAGAACCCAAGTCCTGAGCTTCTCCCCTTTTCCATGGAGGTTGGAGGGACCTCAGATCACTTCATGAATGAGAAGTTCTGTTTACATTCCTTGTTACTGCAGTTAGAGCTAATGGACAATATTCTAGACCCAATTCTTCTAAAATACCCATAGATCCTACTTGATGCTCTGAATGGCAATGGAGAAGCATGGCATGACTTTGAACCAGGAAAAATCTAATGAAGTTTAATAAGTTCCACCTAGTCAAAGCACCTCATTTCTTTAGCATCCTCAAGAATGAAGGCTGCATGAGTTTGGGCTTATCTGGACTGGCAGGTGTTGCAGTGCTCACAGGATATCTGAGAGCATGCGTTTATTTCCAAGTACTGAGAACCAAGGCTTCATCTTGTCTCTGAGACTATTCTTGATTGTTATATAATAAGATGAGAAAGATAAAAATGCTTCATATCCTTGAAAAGGAGCCCATTTTTTAATGCTTTCTTCTCAGGTTCTGGCTGCCAACATCTTGAGTACATAATTTCACAGACAGGCAATCCAGAAGTTTCTACTGATGACTACAAAGCCATTCTTGCAAACTACATAGATTCTCCAAAGAAGGAAGAGGCCGCAAGTAAATTCAAGTCATGCTTTAACAAACAAACAAATGAAACTCTGCAGAATTTTCAAACGATGATGGTAATTTTCTTGTCTTCTTATGGACTTTTCAAAACCACGGACCAGGGATAAGCTGACTTTTCATTTGTTACCCATAATGCCAAAGCAACTGGTGAACAACCCTCTTCTTACAGCAGTGACTTTAGTTATACAGTTAGAATAATGACTTTGATGTCAAGAAAGCCATTCAGGTTCCCAATGTTGATCTGTGACTTCAGTTAGAGAATCTTAAGTGGATGATAAATGTATAGGGTCAAAGATGAAAAAGAAAGCTCAGGAAAAGGCTTGTCAATCCCCCTGAGCTCCCAACATCAAGCTCACAAATACACAAAGACGCACACACAAACACATTAAGTAATCATACACACACAAACACAGAGACATACAAAAAATACACACACACAAATAAACAAACACGAACAGACACAATCACACAAACATACAGCCACTCACACAATCACACAGACACACACACAAATATAAGTCACACACAGGTGCATAGACACACACACTAATACACACAGATAGACATCATCCCACAAACGCATAAGCACAGGGAGACACAAATACATTTTCCTATAAAAAGAAAAAATCTCCACCTATAGAAGTAAACTGCAAAGAAAGGTCCCTTCTCCAAAACAAAAAACAAACCCATCTAAATTGTAAAAGTGCTATTAAACAGGCATTATTTTGGATAGATACAGAAGATACCGTCTGAGCAATATTCTACACATCTTAAATGTAAAGAGTTACAATCTACTTCCAAGCAATCAAACTTTGCTAGCATAAATGACTGGAAATTTTAATTGACAAGCACAGATTTTGGGTATGAAATCGTCATAGAGGAAGGAATTCTTCAATCGTTTAACAATGAGTATTTTTTTCTCATTATAAATATATAGTTTTGAGGGGTTTTTCTACTACTTAACAACTATGATAAAATTCTACTTAAATCCTTCCATGGTAGCAAAGTTTTAGAAATACGCCAAAATGCCAAAGAATAAAAGTGGACATCACCCATGAAATTCTGACACATGCTACAGCATGGATGATCTTGAGAACGTCATGCTAAGTGAAACAGGGAATCACCAAAACACAAATACCGCCTGATTCCATGTATGTGAGGTGCTAGGGTAACCACACTCAGAAAAGCTGAAAGGAAATGGTGGTTGTCCGGGGTTGTGTACAGAGTAAAATGTAGAGTTGTGGTTTCATGGGGACAGAGTTTCCACTCTCCGAGATAAAAACTTTCTGGTGTTTGGATGCAGAACAACATGAACGTACTTAACACTACTGAACTAGCCACTCCAAACGGCAAGTTTTACGTGTGTGATGGATATTTTACTGCCATTAAACATTTACTAAATGTTTGATATCAGCTGCAATTAAGGATGTTAGGGTTGTGTTCTTTAAAAGCCTGTTAGTCTAGGCATGCTCTAGAACTCCAGAGTTTTGTAGGGCACAGGGCTAGTAGCGGAGAGAATCAGATGCTTTCAGTATTTCTAAAATGGAAGGCCATACTAGAATTCAAAACCTCACATTTCCTGGTATTTGAGCTGAGACTTTCACATTTCTGTGTGAAAACATGTAATACATGCACATGTTTACTGGACAAATTATTTCAAAAAACCAGGAAACATATATCAAAGGAATCGATGGTGGGGAAATGACCTGGAAACACTAGCACCCCTTTGGCATCAACACATGTCTCCTACACGACAGCACTGATAAGGAGGTCGTTTTGATTTTACTTCCAGCACTAACCCCCTCAAATGTTGGGTGTTTGTGGGAAAATGAGATATTTCTAAGATTTTATTTTGTAAGAGTGTGTTGAAAATCTAAGTGACATCTCTGTTTTTGCTTTCCAGCAAACAATATATGACAGCCCTTATTGTGCTACATATTAACTATCCACTAGACCTTTGGCTCCGAAGAATACAGATATGGTCAGAAACCAACTGCCCATGACTCTAATCCACAGCTTTCCTTTCTGATTATGTCTTTTTACTACAAAATGCGAGACACTTGTTGAAACCTCAAATCCATTTCAATAAATCAACTGCAAACACTAAACTTTCTTTTTATTATCTCATGAACACAGAGGTTTTACAGGGTCTCACATATCACACACTTATGTGTATGCGCGCACACACACATTTAATCATTAAATAGCTAAGGGTGCCAAACTGCAAGCACTTTCTTTCTCATCATCACTAGCCCAAGCCTTGGTTCTCTCTCTGAAAGAGTGGCTCCCTTCCTCCATCCATCCACCACCTCCCTATTCAGCTTTCTCTGGAGTGTTCAGGTACTTGGTCCTGAAGTGGGACCTGCTCAAGGCCCTGTATCCACTCCAGTCCTCCTGTCAACACTGAGACCTGCCAGCCACACCAGGCTCCTCTGGGCTCTCTCTCTGCCTCCCCAAGGTGTCCAGGGTGGGAACCAGAACCAGCTAGTGAGATGAGACCTGGGCAGATCCTGTCTGGATTTTAAATTTTGATATTTGTGCATCTTTGATTATCACATTAATTTTTATTTTGAAACATACCGCATTAACATATTATTGGGCTTGACTACTGAGTCTCCTAGCACCTCCTTAAATGTACAACTTCCCTTCATCCTATCCCTGCATGTGGGAAGGGTACCCCTCCTCTGCTTCCCCACATTGAGCCGCAAAGGTGACGGAAGTTGAGGGAATGTACGTAGTGTGTGGGAATCCTGCACAGTAAGCTGTTTGTACATGGAAGCTGAGGCATCTTTCATGTCCGGTCCCCTGGTTTCCTGTCACCAAGGAGGAGGTATTGCCACTTCTGCTCTCCCCTCAGCGAGTCACTCTTCCTTCCTGGGTCATTCTCTCACTCAGGAAGTCCCTGTCTATTTCTCAGGACAATGCAGATCTCACTAGGGCCAACTCTTCCATCAGGCAAAGCAAGTCCAGGACTATAGGCTTATGATATTTTTGAAGATGCATGAAAATGTTAGAATTTTTAAAATAATTACATTCCATAGTGAATATAATAATAACGAATATATATCAATGAACCCAACCTGGATTATACACAACATCTTACCAATGCATTTGTTATAGATCTGTTTCATGAGTAGTGGCCAATGAAGGCCATAAAACCTCTGACCTAAAAAAGTCACAAGTAGGACCTTTCCACAAAACTGCCCTAAACCACAGCACATTCTCTTTTGCCAAAGATCCTGAAAAGGAGAGGAAAGGGAGAAGAGATTCAGAGCTACGAACTGGGAGACAGGCACATCACATGTACATGCAGATAATGCAAATCTTTTCAAAGATGGTCCTGGCCCATTTGTGGTGGTGGCCATGCACTTCTGAAGGGAAACAGGCTCCAGGGAAGGGCTCCTCCAGAAGGCCAAGCTACGTGGAAAGCATCCAGGGCAACAAAAACAGGTTTGTATGGTGGATAACTCTGTGGCCAAGCATGTCACTTCCATGCAGTAGAAAGAATGAAAGGAATTCCTACTACAAGGAAGGCCACACATTCCCAAAACATCTGAACTTACCAACAAAATAAGCATTCTTGAGAAAGGGTTTTAAGCAAGCCTGAGGGTGATAAGAAAGCATGACTTAAGGCATGAGGTGTCCACACCAGCATTTCTTGACACTACTGAGATAATCATCTGGTGTTCCGGCTCTGTGGGGGGCACAAGAATCCAAGGTAGCTACAATGAGAAAGCAGACGAGACTCCAGTTTGTTTAGAGAGACCATCCCACATGACTTTTTCCAACCAGGAGGAAAGTCCATCTTGGTTAAGACATTAACATGGAAAATCTGAACATTCAGAGTAATGTGCAGTGTCATGGCTGATGAAGGAAGTGCCTGTGAACTCTTGTGAGGGGGGCACATTCCCCACTGAGGAATTCTCCAGTGGATCCACAGGCTCTGATGAATGCTGAGGCCAGAGGTAGGACAGGATGAGGAGGTGTGAGGACCAAGGACTGGAGGGGTGCCCTGTGGGAGGAACACTAGTTGTGAGTGGATCCTGGCCCAGCACTGACTTGTAGGAGGTTCAGGGGAGCAAGCAAAATGGTGACCGGGGCCCAGTTGCATCCCAATCTGGGCCTGGATGTGGTGGACCACAGAGTGAGACTGTGGAGGATCATGCTTCCACCTGCTGGGATCACACCTCCAATCAATGAGTTGAAATAATTAAG
>CAUYQG010061842.1:0-24218 GCA_963574415.1 Tarsius wallacei | reverse complement strand
TGTTGTTTTCTTTTTTTTTTTTTTTTTTGAATTGGAGTCTCATTCTGTCGCCCAGACTGGAGTGCAGTGGCCGCTCCCGGCCACTGCAGCCTCGACCTGCTGGGCTCCAGTGATCCTTCTGCCTCAGTCTTCCGAGTAGCTGGAATTACAGGCATGCACTACCATGCCCGGCTGATTTTTTGATTCATTGTAGAGATGAGGTCTCGCCAAGTTGCCCAGGCGGGCCTTGAACCCGCCGGCTCAGGCAATCCACTCACCTCAGCCTCCCAAAGCGTAGGATTACAGGCTGAGCCTCCGAGCCCAGCGTGTTGTTTTCGTTAATACTTCTTTGACTACTCCGGAGGTAGAAGGATCACTGGAGCCCAGCAGGTCGAGGCTGCAGTGGCCGGGAGCGGCCACTGCACTCCAGTCTGGGCGACAGAATGAGACTCCAATTCAAAAAAAAAAAAAAAAAAGAAAACAACACATACTAAGAACTATTTATCAGAATGGCAAAGCTTGAAGAGAGTGATAGTTTTCAGTCCTAGCAAGCATATTTAGAGAAAGATTCTCTCATATCCTGTAGGTGAGAATGTTGAATTGGTATAACATTGCTGGAGGATAAAAAAAGACAACATGAACCAAGAACCTTTCATTCAAATTTGTATAACCCAGAAATTCCACTTATAGACATTTATTCCAAGGGAATCATGTACCCAAAGTATATGTGAGGACATTCATTTAGCAATACTTATGCCAATCCCTGAAAAATTAGAAACAACCTAAGTGTTCAAAAGTAAAGGTTAAGTTAATATGGTGGAGACCAAAGGGAGGGAGGTCCAAACTTTATCTGTGTGATGACTATTTATCTACCTAATCCTGAATTGTACTCCCCATCTTTTAAATTAAAAAAAATTTTAAAAGTTAATATGGTACATTCAGAAAAGTAATCTATATAGCATGCAAACTCATGTTGTAGACAAATATTTATTTCACAATGTTACTGAAATATTAGATAGCCTATACAAACTATATATGGTCAATACCATCATCTAAAAATACAAACTCATTTCTATACGTGTAGAAGAATATTGGGAGGACTAAAGGCAAATTGTTAATGTTGGGTGTCTCTAGGTGGTAGGTTTATGAGTGACATTTGTTTGCTTGTTGGTATATTAAATAATTACTGTTGACTAGGGGTTTTAGTTCAGGCCCTAATGACCAAAATGCCATAATAGATGCTCTGTACCTTTACCTTCTACAAGAGATGGTTAAAAATTCATACTGGAAAGAGAGGGAAAGAGCGAATTAAATGACATTAAGATCATAGAAGTGGTGTGTGCTGACTTACGTTGCGTCGACCCTCTCCACTCCGCGGAAGTAGCTGACGCCGTCTGAAGTGTTACGCAGGTGGTGGCATTTGTCGTCAATCCGGTAAGCCGTCTGCTTATCACTCAGGTCCTTCTCCAGCTCGTGCTGGGAAGCTCTGTTGGCTCTATAACAGAGTCGAGAAATGGAGCTTCAGCTCAGGCAACAATCTCTCAAGAGAACGCGCAATTGCCCTTCTATGTTGGGACCCTCTCATTATGGCTCTCATGATCTCTCTACTTTCACACTGTCTTCAACATCTCAGCCAAAAGGAGACGTTCATACATCTGAATCATTAGGACCCTATTCCTTCCCTGTCCACAGTTTTCCTCCCATGGGTGGGGTGGAAGTGGGGAGATGAGGTGTGGGTAAAGAGGAGTCCAGGATCTGGAGCCCCGGCGGGGGCCCGCCTTCAACACACACACAAACTCTTCCAGACAGGACATAGGTTTAAAGTAATCTGTCCGTATCTGTGCCTTCCTTCCCTTCTTCCTTTCCCTATTCTACATCCTAGCCCTTCTTCTCCATCCTTTCAATACAATTTCTCAAGTAATTATGAGGCCTTTATAGCTGAGTCTCCCTCTATCCATTGCCAACCTCAGTTTGTGCTCATGCTAGGACTGAGAAGTTTGCCGGGAGACATAAATTAAGGGTCAAAAGTGAAAGAATGCTTGAAAAGCAATCAGGAACCAGTGGCCCGCCCAGGCTCATGCACCAGACCAACTATTCTGCTGGAAGGAAGGGTGACCTCTGAACTGCATGGACCTGCAGCTCACTACCAAAGAGACAGGCCCTAGGGCCAGGCACAGGTGACAGGTGAGCTACATTTTACTCATGAAATAGTTCATCCCACAAATAATGACCAAGTGCCTCCTACATGGCAGGCATTGTTCTGCAAGCCCAAGATGCATTGATGAACACAATAAACATCTCTTCTCTGAGAAGGTGGCATCTTACTGGGAGGAGATGGAAAGCACATATAATGAACAGCCAATTTGTGTAGTTAGAAGAACAATGCTAAAAAACAAAGCAGAAAAGGGGTCCAGAAGCATGAGTGAAGATTTTAAATAGGATGGCCAAAATAGGTCTCCTTGGGTGACATTGAGCAAAGACTTGAAAAGGGGGGAATCAGATCATGCAGGGCCCTGTTGGACATTGGAAGGAGTCAGGTTTTCTTCCAAGTGAAGTGGAAGACCAACAACTTATAAGTTAAAAGGATCGTTCTGGTGCTGGGCTGAGAACAGACTGCAGGGGACAGGAAGACCCATTAGGAGATCACTGCAGTTACTCAGGTGAGAGATGATAGCAATCTGAACCAAGAGGTGGAAGTAAGTAAGAAGCACTCAGATTCTGGATATGGCTTAAAGATAGAAGCAAGCAAGAGAATCGCCCATGAGATTGGACATCAGTGAGAAAAAAGAGCTTAAGTTGAATCATTGGAATAATGGAATTTTATTGACTGAGCTGGAGAGGCTGGGCAAAGGCTGGAGGAGAAGATGGGGGTTCAATTGACACATTAAGCTTGACTGTTCATTAAACCTTCACATGGAGATACCAGATAGGTTGCTGGAATTTGTGAGAGAGAGCTAGGCTAGAAATAAGAAGTTAGGAGTCATTTGCATATAAATATTATCTAAAAAAGCAGGATAACTGATATAACTTAATCATTTCTGTATTCTCAGTACCTAAAAATGGTTTTTGGCAGACTGGAGCCACTCAAGAAAGATAATATTGAATTGAATGAGCTAATTCTAGCTGCAGGTTCCCTTCAACTTAGCCTTTGCCTTTGGGAAAAATCACTTGTCAGAGCTAAATTTTTTTCATTTGCAAAGTGGAAATAAGGGTAGCAGCATCCAAGTGATCTGCATTTTGTGAATTCTAAATGGTATACATGCACAAAGGATGAAAAATGAAAAAACTGCCCTCCCTCGCTACTTCTGTGTTGTCTCCCTGAGGTGATTACATTGAAACTCTGGGGGTTTCTCCTTTATGGTCTGGGACCAAGACGACCCACAAGTTTCCTCTCTTGGGCTGACACTGTTGACAAGGGAGGGCTGCCTGGACCTCCTCTGACCTGGTGTCAAAGTCTCCTTGGGCAGACATTGGAGGCAGCACCCCATCAGCTTGTCTTACAACCCAAGACAGGAAGAATCTTGGCTGCCATATTGGTGCCTAATGAGATTCCAGTTTCAGCTGAGATCCAAACTGAGGGTTTCATTGTTCCCTCTGAAACAAGTGGAGTTGAAATACACTCCTCTTGTCACCTTTGCAGGACAGAGCACAGTGCTCCCACTCCCAAACGTCTAGAGTAGCCCTCCCAGGAAATGAGGTAGGAATTTTGCCCACTGTGTATTAAAGGAAAGCCTTAGAGAATCACCAGCAAAGATTTCAAACAAGTGCACATAATGTATAATGGGGACTGATATGAAGATATAGCTGCTTTAGGATGGAAAAGTCTAGGACAAGAAGAGCCAAGGACATAAAAGATGGGCAGTAGATTTTAGATTATGAAATAAAATGAGGATTCGAAACTGGACCAGAAAAAAACAGAACAGAAAATTTTTTTTTGTTTTTAGAAAGCAGGATTTATTGAGAGGACAGAAAAGCTCCCACAGCAAGAGGGGACCTGAAGAGGTTGCCCAGAAACAATTCTTTGAACCACACTAAACTGTGTTTCTGCAATTCTTAGGGAGCAGAAACCACATGCAGTCATCCAACCTCAACTAATCTTTTGCTTGTTCTCATCCATTTCTGAATTAAAGAATCTTTCTAACCACAGACCTAGAGACTCTCAGCATATAAACCTCCCCAAACTTCACAGGGTTGATCCTGACGTGCAACACAAATGCTTAGAACACCTATTTCTTTGGGTGTATCATGTGTTATCTTTGACAACATTAGTATAACAATAGACAACATTAGTATAACAATAACCATCTTTTCTATTAGGTGGCATATTTGACATTCCTTCGTTCTATGGCCATAACCCAATGAACACCGATCTTTCTATTCATGTTAGACAACAGGATCAGTCAATACTTTTTCTATGCTGACAGCTGTGGTCATTGCTTACAACCTTCCTTTAACTATTATTCTTCCCCCTTCTCACCCCCCCACCACCCTCCACCATAAATATGAAGTACCTATTATTGCCAAGAAAAGACAGCCACTGCCCTTAAGGAATTTGTATTCTGGTGAAGAGTAGGATGGGTAAAAAACTACAATGCAATGGGATACAGTGAGTTCTGTAATGGTATGATCAGGGGAGGCTGGGTCTTTAAGAAGGTATGAAAAATAAACATACAAGTGAGCTGCAATTCATTACTTTTCCATATTCAACCCAATCTTCTATCAAAGAACAAGTCTTCTGAGTTCAAAGAAATCTTAGCCTTATTCCAAGTCAGGGCAGAAATCCTTTCCACAGCATTCAGAATTATTTCTTCAAATAACAACTTAAAGCAAGTACTCCTAAAATCTGAGCTATGTGATCAGGAAAAAAAAGTACCCCACATACTAATCTTTTTAAAAAGTTATTTTAAAATTTGTTTTATGGGAACAGAGTAAGTGTATATATTTACGGGGTACATGTGATATTTTGAAACAGGCATACAATGTATAATAATCACATTGGGGTAAGTGAGGTATCAAGTATTCATATTAACCTCTGAATAAAAATAGGTGTGTATGCCTGTTTGTATGTATCCTTGTAAGAAATTAAGAGAAATGTGAATGAGAGGCACAATAGCAGAGTTGAATGATAGGTTTTAAACCACATAGAGAGGTAAAGCTCTTACGCAAGTTGGGCAATAGCCTTATCCAAATGTAGCTTCATTCTTTCTTGACAACACAGAATAATATCAACTTCCTACTCAATTGAAAAAAAACACATTAGTGTTTTCATTATTGAACATAACATCCAAAGTAAGCAATGTAACAAGACGTCAATGAAGGAGAACTTTGTTTCTTAAAAAACTGTGAAGTTAAACAAGAAAACAATTTTACATCCATGTATTTATCTCTATGTCCCATAATAATGCAATCTAAATATTAAACTGAGATACATCCTTTATAGGGATATAGGGAAATTATATTGTGGAATAAGCTGGAACGTGGTTCAAATTTCAGAGTTTTTCTCTCTTTTTATCTTTGCCCTTAATAAAGACAGTTAAAAAAAAGACCAAAATTCCAGTAATGTGCAAGGTGAATTTAAATGCATGATTTCTTATATAATAGAGAAAAACAGCACAGACAAAAAAAAAAAACAAAAGAGAGAGAGAGAGAGAGAGAAGAAAAAACACAGCCAGAGTTTCTCTCTTGGCAGTGCCTACAACCTCCAGTGGACAGGTTTTTGGTCCAAACGTAGAGGCTGACTTCTCCTTTGGGAGGTCATCCTCCAGTCCTGCTTGTGTACTGCAGCCCAGTGCCTGTCCTCATATAAACATCTGCGCTAGCCATGCTTCTCTACTGGACCATGCACATGACCTTCCTATGCTGCTGGGATGTATGCACTATTATGTAACGTGTTGGGTCAAGATTTTTAAATCAACATTTGCTTCCCTCTGAAATTCCTGATCACATTAAAAAATTTAGGAACTCAATATAGCACCAGGAAAACATTTTAAAAGTACACACAATTAACATTTTCTCAGGCAAAAAGTGATCATACTACACATACTGTTTTGTGGCATTTTAAACTTGAACATTTTCCCATAATATTAGATACTGTGATAAATAACCTCAGTCAATATTTAGACACCACCCAAGGGTATTCCTTTTTCCAAGGTTTTGACAAATATAGCCAAATTGCCCTTCAGAAAAGTGGTACCTGTTTACAACAATGAATGAGCATGTATTTCCCCGTCTTGCCCACCAAGTAGCCAATATCATTCCTCTTGATCTTTGCCAATGTGATAATCCACCCTCCAAGTCTGCTTGAATTTGCAGACTAAAATTATGAGTATGTATTTGTTGATCGTTTGATTTTTTTTTCTTGTGTGAATTGCCTATTCGTGTGCTTGTCCACTCTTTCTGTAATTTTTCTTATCAGTTTGTAAGGGTTTTTTTTTTTTTTTAGCATATTTAGAATTCAGCCCTTTCTCATCATGTTTTACAATTTTTTTTTTTACCAGTTTGGCTTTTGCCTTTATATTTTGTGCATCATGTTTTTGATATGGACACTGATTATTTCTATGATGATGTTCAATCTATCAAATGTATCTCCTTTTGGTTTTCGCCTTTGTTCTTTTGATTATGAAGGTCTTCTTCACCCCAGTATTAATTATTCTTTTATCGTTTAATTGCTTAATATAAAAATACTGAATATGTCTAGAGTGTTAACCTTACTATATAGTTCTTTGAGACTCTGAATTAATGGAGTAAATGCAAACTAAATCTCATTACATATTTCTACCAAAGTGCTCCCTACTTTTACAAATAGAAAAGATTTATCATCATTCTCACAGTGGTTGTGCATCAGTCTTAAGTTTTTGTGTTTACTTTTCATCTTTCTCAATATCTTGTTGTGTGTGTGTGTGTGTGTATGTGTGTATGTGTGTGTGTTGATGCAATGTTAACAAAGGATGAATAGAGTCCCACTTAGAAAACATCATTTATAATCCCAAAGCTTATTGTGTTTTTATGCTGTGAGTGTGTATACACACACACACAAAGTGGAAATCCTTGGGACATTTTTTGGGAGAATGCATTTAATGATACACTTGCTACAAAAAATCCTACACCAATAATTTTTATTTATGAATTTAAATGATGTCATATGGTGAAAGTCAGATGGTTGAAGGAAGAAAGATTCATGGGAATATGAAAACCCCAAAGCCAAAGACCTCTGAAACTATTCCCAGTGCTAATTTATCTATCAATCTGTACTAAATACATGGGGGGGGGGGGATCTTGAAATACCACAGCTGAAGCAAATGCAGGGCAAAGCATTCCCTCACCTGCCCACAAGAAGGAAGTTTACATAGAAGGTGAAAATGTGGGAAGAGCCTGAATCTAACTAACCTCTGGCTGCTTCCTCATACCTAGAAAAGTGGAGATGATGGCAGAGCATCTGAGAATCACAAGTTTAGGAGGCTAGAAAGTAAGACCAATGCTTCTGAATCCTGGACTTGGGGAGAAATAATACGCCCCATGAATTACATGGTCACAGTGACTTCACTGAGATGCACAGAGTCACAATGGCAAAGTGATTATAACGTGGTCTCATTTGCAGGGATTCAGATGAAAATATAACAGAATCATGTCCAGTTGTTTGAAGAACCTTGATTGAATCCTACTATTTGAGCAGGTGAAACCTTTGCAAAGTTTTTCTTGTTACAGTTCACCTCTTGGGAATTGTATTCTTCCAGTGGAATGAGGGTCAGGAGGTAGAATAGAGACTTCACAGCCTTTTAGTTTCCATTACTTTACTTTAAGTGAAAGCCTCTTGTTGCTCACATTCCCAAGTCTTGGGTGGATAGGGATTCAAGACATATGCTTCAGCATCAGATGGCCTTGGTTCAAATGCTGCCTTTGCTAATTACTAAACCTGACCACAGGCAAGTTACAAACGGTAATAACATCCCTCTTTCCAGGCTGTTGGGTAGATAACATAAGTGCTCAATTAGTGCTAGGTCTTAAAATGTTGTACTCTGGGCTTTCCTGACTTTAAAACTTAATCCTCATATAAAATGTGGGCTCCGCTGTGTTCTCAGCTGAGAAATATAGGCCATTTCACAAGAACACTACATTCTGATCACAAATGTGGATGGGTGCCAACCCTAAGCTACACCCTGAATCGTGGATATAAAATCATTACTTAGGCATCACTGCCAGACCCAGCAGGCTAAGGCTTTGTATGTGGTTCTATTTATCCATGTTAACTGAGTCTTTTTAAGTTTTGGGAAAGTGGGTAAACTGCCACAGTCTAACAGACAAAACAGGCTACCAAAAAAACTTTTAAAATTAAACTGCAAGTCTGGATTGAATCTAGCTAGTAAGCGAATATTACCTGTAGGCACAGACACTCCATTTCTACATATTATGCTTTTTAATGATGGAATCATCATCAAATATTCTCATCTTCCCACTTATCCTTGAGTTTGGTGAGCAGAGACATTTCCTTTTATTAGAGATTTGCATTCTCAACGTTTGCTGCTGGTTTTGTCAAAGTGGCCAATCAGCCGTCCTTCTCAACATGGCTGGTTGTGGGAAACTTCCAGTTCCACAACTTGTTTAGAGGCAGAAATCTAGGTGAGGAGGGAAGTTCTTACTGCTGGTGGTCAGAGTCCATGCAGATACATTCTCCATGCTGGTAGCAGAGCTCTATTCAGCCCTATCAGAGCAGAACCTTACTGAGCTGGAATGGGCTGAAATGCCAAAATGTCTCTTCAGCAACAGGCCTGACATCTCTGGGACTCATTGCTTGCACATTCTCAATGAACCTCTGAGGCTGGAGTGTTTCATTTTCTGCTTCTGCAACATGAAGAAAGGAAAAGCCCCTTGTGGAAGGATCCTAGCCAGCCGGGGCCAGGCCCAGAGCTTTAGCCTGAGTTGCAAGCAGCAGTCCCAGCCTGCATCCCAGAGCCAGGCCAGGGCAGGCTATGGGTGAAATGACTTGACAGCTTCATTTGGCTCCAAAGACCAAGGAGTCAGCATGGTCTGGGAGTGCTAAGAATATGGTGCCATGATTGGTTCCCTAACAGAAACCATTCTGTAAGAATTTATTGAATATCACTAATGAATGTAATAGTCAACAAAATTCATAAAAAAAATTTCAATGCACCCATGTTTTTCAAAAGTCAACCTTTTAAGGCTACTTTTTTCCTTTGCTAATGCACAGTTATTCTAAAAATTGAGATTCATTTTGGTGAAAAAGTAAATAAACAAAACATGCTAATACCACTATCTTAAATATATTACAGGATATATTCACTACTTGAATTAATTGGTAATGGCCAAAGTACCCTCCTCAATGTCTGAACCATTATTCTAATTGCAGATTCATATTTTGAGATAAAGTGACTTCTGTTACTTACCTATAAAGTATAACCTCTAAAGCAGTGGCTCTTGTTTTTTTAAAACAGCTTTATTGAGATATAATTCACATACCATATAATTCACCTACTTAAAGTGTACAGTCCTGTGGTTTTAAGTATATTCACAGAATTGTATACCAGAACCAAATTGAGAACATTTTCATTATCTTCCAAAGAAATCATGCACTCCTTAGTAGTCACCACTAATAGTCACCCCTATTTTCCAATCCCCCAAGTCTCCATCTCATAGCCTCTGTCTTTTAGTCTCTGTAGATTTCTCTATTTCTAAAATTCCATATAAATGAAATCATGTAATGTGTGGTCCTTTGTGACTAGCTTCTTTCTCTTAGTATAACACTTTCAAGGTTCATCCATGTTGTAGTATGTATCAGCACTTCATTCCTTTTTATGGTTGAATAACATTCTTTTGTATGGATATACTACATCTTATTTATCCATTCATCAATTGATGGGCATTTGGGTTGTTTCTACTTTTTAGCTGTTAAGAATAATGGTGTGGCCAGGTGCAGTGGCTCAGCCTGTAATCCAGCACTTCGGAAGGCTGAGGCGAGAGGATTGCCTGAGCCCAGGGGTTCGAGACCAGCCTGGGTAACTTGGTGAGACCTCATCTCTACAATAAATCACAAAAACTAGCTGGGCATGGTGGCATGCATCTGTAACTCCAGCTACTTGGAAGGCTGAGGCAGAAGGATCGCCTAAGTCCAGGAGGTCGAGGTTGCAGTGGCCGTGAGCATGCCACTGCACTCCAGCCTGGGCAACAAGAGTGAGACTCCAACGTAAAAAACTTAAAAAAGAATAATGTTGCTATACACATTCGTGTACAAGTTTTTGTTTGGGCATATGTTTTATTTTTTTGTTTGAACATATATTTTCTTTTGGGTAGATACATGGAAGAGGACTTACTGGATCATATAGTAGCTCTATGTTTTATCACTTTCCAAAGCACTGATATGACTTACCATTCCTACCAGCAGTGTATGAGGGTTCTAATTCCTCCACATTCTCATCAACACTTGTTATTTTCTGTATTTTTGTATTATAGCCATCCTAGTGGGTGTGAAGCCATTTTTCACTGATTTGATTTACATTTCCCTGGTGATTAAAGAAATTGAGCATTTTTCATATGCTTATTGGCCATTTGTATATCCACTTTGGAGAATTGTCTATTAAAATCCTTTGCCCATTTTTTATTGTTATCTGTCTTTCTAAAAAATGATAGTTATTTATATGTTCTAGATAAAAGTCCCTTATCAGATATATGATCTGCAAAGATTTTTTCCACTTTGTTGATAATATTCTTTGAAGTATCATGTTTATATTTTGATTATGTCCAGTTTATCTGCTTTTTCTTTTGTTGTTTGTGCTTTTGATGCTATATTTAAGAAACTATTGGCTACTCTGATGTCACGAATATTTATGACTACATTTTATTCTAAGAGTACTACATTTTTAGCTCTTACATTTAGATCTTTGATCCAGAGTCGACTTAATTTTTTATATGTTGTGACATAAGGATCCAACTTCATTCTTTCTAATGTAGTTATTCAATTGTCCAAGCACCATCTGTTGAAGAGACAGTTCTTTTCCTGTTGAATTGTCTTGACATCCTTGTTGCAAATCAGCAGTTAGTAAATGTGAAGATTTATTTCTCGACTCTCAAATCATGTCGATCTTTATGTGAGTATTATACTGTCTTACCTATTGCAACTTTGTAGTAAGTTTTGAAATCATGAAGTGTGCGACCTCCAGCTTTCCTCTTTTTCAATATTCTTTTGGCTACCCTGCATCCCTTGAATTTCCATATAAAACTTAGGATCAGTTTGTCAATTTATTTAAAGCAGTCAGCTGGGATTTTGATAGGAATTATGTAAAATCTATGAATCAAGTTAAGCAGTATTGCTGTCTCAACACTATTAAGTCCAATTCACAAATATAGTATGTCCATTTATTTAGATCATCTTTAATTTCTTCCAGCAATATTTTGTATTTTCAAGGCACTTGTTCTGAGCTTTGCCTGTCCATTAAGATTACCCGAAATTTTTAAAATTTCAAAGCCTAGATTTGAATCAGAATCTCTGGAGGTGGGATTCGATCACTGATATTTTTTAACATCTTAACCAAGTGACTCTGATATGCAGCCAAGTTTGAGAGTCACTACTAAAAGAATGGAAATATTAAATGTAGCCAAGTTTCACCCAAAAAAAATCTCTTGGAAATACTATAGTGTGTCTGTGGGCAAATTGATGAAGTTACACTGTTAGAACTAGTTTATGAATACAGAACATAGCAGAATCAGTAAAAACAAAAGGCCAAGGGACACATAATGCTAAATTCTTGCCCAGTTAGGATTGCAAAGTAGATGACAGATTATTTTAAGACTCATAAGTGGCTAGAAAAGAAGAAACAGAAGAGCAGGGACCCATCATTGCAAAACTATTTCATTCAAGATATCCTATTCCTAAACACTCATATGCAAGCAGTAAGGATGGTAGCTTTTACAGAGTTGATTGCAAAGCCTGTCTGTAGTGGCCAAAACTTTCTTGAGCATATTTTAACTCATGTTGCTCTCTATCAAATGGTAGAGAAAAAGAAAGAAAAACAAAACTTCTGCTTATATTCTTAATGTATGGGTCACTAAGAAAATTTTAAGTAATGTTAAAGGGGAGGTTAATGTGTGAAGATCAAATTACTCAGGTTGGCTGGGCATGGTGGCTCAAGCCTATAATCCCAGCACTTTGGGAAGCCGAGGCGAGAGGATTGCTTGAGACCAGGGGTTCGAGACCAGCCTGGGCAACTTGGTGAGACCTCATCTCTACAATAAATCAAAAAATTAGTGAGGCATGGTGGCTCACGCCTGTAGTTCCAGCTACTTAGAAGGCTGAGGCAGAAGGATTCCCTGAGCCCAGCAGGTCGAGGCTGTGGTGGCTGTGACTGTGTCACTGCACTCCAGCCTGGGCAACAGAGTGAGACTCCAACTCAAAAAAAAAAAAAAAAATTACTCAGGTTACTACTTCATCAGACTTACTTTCTCACCAAGTACTCATTTCTCACCAAGGACCAACCAAAGGCAAAGAGGTGGGACCCTGCAAAGATGATACAGGGACCAAGAAGATGGACTCACTGCAGCAGAAATTCTGTAATTCAGAAAGGGAAATTAGGAGGCTGAGAAGTTGAATGGGAGCCAGACAATAGAGGCCTTGGTGGGTTTAGGAAGTCAAGGAAGAGATTTTAGCAGAAAGAAGAAACTGGTGACAATGTATATTATAATTCATGTGAAACTCAGAATGGGGAAAGTGGGAATTTCACATTAACCAGCTATCAGGAAGAACTAGAAACTGATAAAAAAGGGGCCAAGGAAACAATGGCCAGCAAGTCAAGTTAATGGTGATGAGAGAACACCGTACCATCAATAGGAAGGGATAGACAATAGGGCAAGCAGGCATCAAGATAGAAGAAAAAGTTACCTTTGGACTTCATGAATGTGAGTTACACATACACAAAAATAAGTTACCAAAGTAAACAATGTTTGGCAGGTACTTAGGAAGGCAGAACTAAAGCTTAATAAAGTGTCATCTGAGCTGAACAAAGAAATAGGGAAGGACCCCAGGCACATGACAGCTGAAAACTTAAGTAATGACAGAGATCTGGGAAGTGAAAGACAGAGAAATCAGAATTAAATCATATTTAATTGGTGAAAGATGAGAGACTAGTGGGAGATTCAGCAGAGTAGTGCAAATACAACTATAAGCTTCTGGATGGCGATTTGGCTATATATCAAAAGCTTTCCAAATGCATATGCCCCTTGACACATCAATTACATTTTCTGAAATGTATTCTAATGAAATAATCAGCATTACATAGGGTTATCAATAATAATATTTTTCTACACTGCAGTGTTATTAAAATAGAAAAAAAAAGAGTGGGATAAGGAAAACAACATAACTATACAACAAAAGAGGACTGACTTCAAAAAATGATAGCATCTTTACATTGTGGAACACTGCATAAGCATTACAAAATAATGTCTTAAAAGACTATATAATGATATGAAAAAATTACCATATATATGTGTGTATATAAATATATATATTTAGATTAGAAAATATAGTTTATTTAAAAGGTAAATTAGAGAGTGAGAAAGAAAGAGGATATTCACCTCCCTAAGGTAGAGAAGGGGGCCAAAGCCAGGAAACGTGGCAATAGCCATAGCTCAAAGAGCACATGACTACACCAGAGTCTAGTAAGGCAATGGCAGCAACCTGACAGTGGCAGCGATGGTCTGGCAATGGCCAATATATTTTTAAATGAATAAAGCACTATTCAAATTCATAAATACAATATGATTCTAATCTTGAAGACATATCTGTGTCTCATTGCCTGCATTGGGTGGTGTCTATCTAAGTGTGTTTAATATAAAAATGGAAATATTCCAAAATTAGCAATGATTTCTATCTAATAGAACTTTGAGTGATTTTTTTTTTTTGTATTTTTCAAATTCTCAATGAAAATGTTATTTTTATAACAAAAAATGTACATTTGCTAAATGCTATAAGCATCTGATACGATAACTCTACTTATTAGTGGTTTATGTAACATCAATTTTTATTTCTACATATTCAACACATGTTTACAACTGAGCTTACTGCAACAAGCATTTCCCCCATACTTACCGTCAGCAGTTGTGTTTCGACTTCATCATGTACTAGATCGATTCCCATTCTCTTCTCTCGATGAAATAGACATTCTCGGGCTACCTACAGGTACATAGATAATAGAAAGCACTAATGCAAACTGACTACAATCAGTGACACGTGTTTCTAACAACTTGTATCAAAAATAAGTCAACAGATAGTCCCAATAACAACTTTTCAACCATTTTGTGGAACTCTGGTCTGAAACAGACTGTGACAACTAAATAAATCTCTGATGCTAGTGAAAAAGTAGACTTAGCTCTTCAAAATAGTTAGAAAATATTCCCAATTTGGAAAGTTGACAAAATGAAGCAGATAGCATCTACTTGTTTCACACAAATTAGCATCTGAGAACTTTACTTGGCATTAATTTATTCAAGAGAAATGGCTTAATAACATGAATCACAGTCTTCAAGATATTATTTCTAAACATTTTCTACCAAGAAGAGTGAGGAAGAAAGGAATATCTTGAAAGACATCAGATATTTGTCTAGCAAAAAAATCCAAGTGATTATTTTTGAAGTGCCATTTTATTGTTTTCCTAATTATAAAAATAATATGCCTTTATTCACTAAAAAGAAAAAAACATAGAAAAGTAGAAAATATGATTTAGTCATACTTCTATTACTGTTTTGTTTGTTTGTTTTTATAAAATGGAGATTATTATGTCCTTACAATTTTATATTATACTTTTAAAGATTAACATTAAATAGTAGACTTAAAACATAAAATATTATTTGAGACAGAGAATGCTAATGACTCCATTGGAAAATGGCTTAGATTTCTAACAATAAATTATGTATGAGGCAACATTATGTAGCAGTTAAAATGCTTTTTTCAAAGATTTTTCATGACATAGGACTACTGTATAATGTTAAATTTTTAAAAAGCATAGAATATAATAGTATATATGCTGTAATCCAGATATAATATAATTGAACAAAATCTTCCAGTGAATCTCTAATTTTTTAATAGTATAATTTACATTTACTAGAAGAATTAATGGGTCAAGAGAAACTCCAATTATTTTTGTATATAATACAAATTGCTTTCCAGGAAATTTCTACCAATCTAGTCCCACCAGTGATATATAAAAGTGTCCATTTTTTTTCTTTTGCCAACCTTAGATGTTATGAGTTTTCATTATTGCAAATTTTCCAGGCCAAAGATGGTTACCTCATTGATTTAATTTGTATTTTATTATTAACCCTTTGCATTTTTTCTTACATTTGTTAATCATATTCGTTGCCCATAGGTGTTTTCTCTTTTGAAGTTTACTTATGAGACTAACTCTGATTTTAATCAGAACCTTCTGATACTTTGTTGGCAGCAAATGTTCAAACACACAAGACTATCTGGACAAAAATTGCAGCACAAAATTCAAATTAGAACCATTTCTCTGAAAGCAGTAATCACTGAAAAGGCTACTATGAGAAGAAACTGAATCTCCTTGGAAAAGTAAGAGGGTAAGTTATCATTTTAAGGATTCTTTCAATCCTTAATGGCAGTCAGGGATGGGGTAGGCAATAGAATAAACCAACAATCCTCATAATGAGCCAGGGCTCGGGGAAGGCATAGAAGGCTGTCTAATTCTAAACAATAATCTATGCAAAATGGAAAGACATGATTAATGTACTATCAACCGTTTTCAGGATTTCTGGGAGTTGTGTGCATCTGTGTGTTTGCGTCTGTGAGGAGGGATATGATAAAGAGTGACAGTGTGCAGGGAGCCCCAACAAACTTCTCCAACCACTAGACTTCTAGCTCCTTGACCCTCTAAACTCTTCTACTACAGATGCCATGGTAGAGCCCTATAGCAAATACTTACCATTTGAGAATAAGTCACACAAACAAAAATGAAGAAAAATGGTGCAAGCTGTGCTCACCCAAATATATACAACTTCTAAGATAATTTCTACAATTTGCACATTTCCAAATATGGATTGTCTTCCTTCAATGGTGGAGGACCAAATAAGGTTGGAGGGCCCATCACATGATCAGAGGGTTAGAGGTGACTTGAAGCCACTTAGAAGCCCAATCAGAGACCAGAGACCAGCAACCAACTGAAATGCTGCCGCCATAATCACGGCAACTGGCCTAACCTCAGTCCCATTTCTCCATTTAAAAAATGCATTTCATCTGCTAAGATAGTCTCATTTGATAATATCACTATGCCCTAAAATAGAATCATAACATATACACAAAAGGCATTTCGTGACACAGATTAAAAGAAAAAGTTGGGGATTTTTTCCTTAAATATTATTTTTCTTCATCTAGGAATAGCGGTAATCAAGCAGCCTATTTAAGAGATGAGAAGATGGCACTTTCACCTTAAAACAGTGTGTATCTTATTGGTGTCTCTTTAATCAGCCTTCTTTGCTTTGTTTTCAGAATTCTTTCCTAAAGTGGTTGTTCTTAAAGTATACAATGTGTAAAAAATGGCAATGGTTTCAACTTACTGAAACCAGTTACAGATTTTATTGATAGGGGGTTGGCTTCTACAGATGAAGGGAAACATAACTGAAATATAAATAACCTCAGAAACTCAACCAGTGGATTATAATAATAAAAACAGTGCTTTTTATCATAAGGTTTTATATTTACCTGAAGAGGGGCTTCTGTCTCCATCAAAGCTCTCTCCAGTCTTTTCTTAACATCAGTAAATGCATTTGTCTCTCCAATCATTTCATCCAACTCATGAATGATTTCAGATTTCCAAAACCCTATGTCATTGATGCGTTCTCCAAGATTTTGGGTGCTGTCTGCCTGAGTTTTCCTTGTTTGTTGGTATTTGTCTTGAATCAGGCGAGATGTGTCCACTCTTAGTCTCTCTGAATTATGGCGGGAAGTGTTAGACTCTTGATAGTTGGTTAAATTGGACCTGTACCAATCATCAGGTGTGTATCTTGTGAAGAATGTGGTTCTATTGGAAATAAAGGGAAGCATGGTACTCTCGGACACCCTCTGTGATCTGGTGCAGTACGGGGCCAAGGTCGGTGAATTGGAGGCAGCTTTGTAGTATGTACTCGGTCTCCAAGGAAGGCTCAAGCTATGGGTCAGATTGTAGTGAGGAAAGCGATCCCTATAGCTTGATGCCATGGTACTGATGGCTGGTAGAAAGTTGGTTGGAGTTGGTCGAGGGTGGGCATAAGTTGCTGTTAAAGTAGAACCTAAACGTTCCATGATGCCCAAACACTATTTGCAAATCTCTCCTATTAAGAAAAAAAGAAAGAAAAAGCAAATACAGTCACATAAATTAATCTCTGGTAAAACACACAAATAAAGGCCACACCTTACTTAATATCAGTTGCAAGGCTCCCTAACACATTAGATCAGGGGTCCCCAATCCCCAGGTCACGGACCAATACCTGTTAGGAACCGGGACACACAGCAAAGCTTCCTCTGTATTTACAGCTGCTCCCCATCGCTTGTATTACCACTTGAGCTCCGCCTCCTGTCAAATCAGCACTGAAAAGACTGCTTCCATTTCCAACATCCTATCTTTGTGAAGCAGGGTTTTGCAGTGACAGCAACAAAATGAGATTACGGAGTAGCCTGGACATAAGCAACACACTTTGGGTGTCACTGTCTCCCATCACCCCCAGAAGAGACCATCTAGTTACAGGAAAACAAGCTCAAGGCTTCCACTGATTCTGCAATATGGTGAGTAGTATAATTATTTCATTATATATTAGGACGTAATAATAATAGAATTAAAGTGTTCGTTACAAATGTAATGTGCTTGAATCATCCCCAAACCTTCCCCACCCCTCACCCTGGTCCGTGGAAAAATTGTCTTCCATGAAGCCAGTCCCTGTTGCCAAAAAAGGTTGGAGACTGCTGTATTAGATGTGTGTTCTCATCTGTTGTCCATGTTTATTATTAATATACTCCATGAATTTTTTCATCTCTATGTCTCTAGAATATAGTAAGATCACATTTTTTTAGACTGATCATTTTAATTTTCAAATTTTTTAAATTACAAGAGTAATATTGTCTTGTAACAAATTCAAATTAAGAGCCTGAACTACGCATTTTAACAGACAGGGATTCTGCCTCTAACCACGATAGGCTAATAAAAACTAGACATATTTCTTTCATCAAAAAGTCTACACAATAAATATAAGATAACTGTTTTTGGACATTGGATAATGGACAGCACAGAACTCTGATGTCTGGGAGAAGAGAAACAAGGTGAGCCCACCTATGCACAGCTATGTGACATTGGGCAAATTACTTAACCTCTGTGCCTCAGTTACCTCACCTAAAAATAACAGGGAATAATAATAGCACTTCCTTCTTTGGATTGTTAGGAGCAGTATTAGTAACAAAGGGTTGCTTGGCAGCTTCCCCCACCCCCACCAAGTCGTCCTAAATAAACGTACAATCTAGGTAGGTAACAGCATGGTTGGTATGCAAACACAACTCAAGGCAAGTACCTAGATCTCTTTTCCAGGCAACTTGCCATCTGTAAGCACCTCCAATATAGAAATTTCTAGGGCAGTCACAGGGTTACGAGGACTAAGACAACGCTGAGTATTTGAAATGTTTAGCACAGTGTTGAACACATAGTAAGTGTGCAATAGATGTCAGCTTTTAAAATTACTAAAGCAGAGGTGTTCATAAAGTAAAAGATAAATATCCTTTCTCCTCCCCAAAAGTGAACCCCTCAGGAGTAGCCACTAAATAGTTCATCAATAGTTGCAACTTTCCAGATTTGTCCTATTCACATAACAGCATATGTATTATTTATACACTGTATACACCTATCTATATAGCACTTATACATATACACAGCACTTTTTAATATAAAAATTTAATTAGCCTAATCATCGAACATATCATTCTAAATCATACTTTTTAAAAATTTAAGTATATATTTTTTGACCACTTCCCTTGTTAAAACATACAGAATCCACTTCATTCTTTTTACCAGTTCTACTGACTGGACCTTTTGGTCATTATGATTCCAGCCAAGGATGCTGCAGACTATGACATGTCTTTCAGCAGTAGCCTCGGACCTTTTTGGCATCAGGGACTGGTTTCATGGAAAATAATTTTTCCATGAATGGCAGGGGGGTGGTGGTGGATGGTTTCAGGATGACTCAAGCACATCACATTTATTGTGCGCTTTATTTCTATTACTACATTGTGATACGTAATAAAATACTTATACAACTTGCCATAATGCTTCAAAGAAGCTCTCCAGTGATGGGTATTTTTTATTCATTTTGGCTAGAGTTCGCTTGTGGGCTTACCAAAACTGTGACTGAGACAAATGCGCAGTGCAGAAATGAGGCAGATGGAAGTAGAAATAAAATAATGAGTAGGCCACATGCGGACTAAAGTAAGTGTCAGATTCTGACTTAAAACCTGCCACCAGATGCAGCTGTACAATTGAAGTATATCAACTGACTTGCCACTCACTGATAGGGTTTTGATATGAGTCTGTAAGCAATTGTTTTATTAGGGTCTCTGTGCAGTCAAACCTCTCTGCTACTGTTAATCTGTATCTGCAGCTGCTCCTCAGCGCTAGCACCACTGCCTCAGTTCCACCTCAGATCATCAGGCGTTAGATTCTCATAAGGAGCGTGCAGCCTAGATCCCTTGCAGTTCACAATAGGGTTTGCACGTCTGTAAGAATCTAATGCTGCTGGTGATCTGACATAAGGTGGAGCTCAGGTGGTAATGTGAGCAATGGGGAGTGGCTATAAATACAGAAGAAGCTTTGATGACTTGCCTGCAGCTCCCCTGCAGCCCAGTTCCTAACAGCTGTGACTGGTATGTGGCCTGGGGGTTGGAGAACCCTGCCTTTCAGCACTGAAGTATCATTATATTTGAGAGTTAATGTCTAGGAAACTGTTTATTGAAAAGGAAAAATATAATTAGATCCAATTCTATGCACTGCTCAGAAAAAAAAAAATCCTTTAATAATTACTTAAATAGCTACGTCTTGAGGCCTTTGATACCCAAATCACAAAATAATCTATTTGTAGAATTGTGTACAATTCTAACTCTACTCAGACAGCATGATGAAATAACTGCCTGTGGCCCTATGAGATGACCATAGCTTTCTGATTTTTAAAAAAATTCTTCCAATAGCTCCCAAACAGCTTATACAAGCCACACTTAGATAATGATGATGAAAAAGATAGCCATAATTACCACCTGTAGTCCTTCACTTAACTTTGAAACTTAAACCTTGCTTTTCGAAAAAGCAAGTTCAATGTAACTTGAGGTCTTATGTTCCTTAACGTTGCTTTTAGTTCTAACCCCTTCCCCATGTCAGATTTATAAGTAATCTAGTTTTTTTCTAGCAAAAATCTTCAAGTGAGACCACTCCCACTTGGCCTTGCTTAATTTTCTATAATATGAGATCCTTCAGCCATGGAATTGCAGTGTGGATGCCACGTGAGTCATCCCAACATCTGTCATGTTGGCATCTTGAGACATCTCAACCCATGTTTGCCAAATACTGAACCATGAGTCATTTGCTCCAAGAGGTGATATTTGAAGATGCAGAGGTTCCTAAGTCAGATGAGACATGTGGCCTGAGAAAAATCAATATAGTTTATAAAAGCACCTAGTGATTTGTTTTTTAATTAGGAATGGGGTATAGCTTAGAATCTGGAATCTGAAGCATAAAGCTCGGTTATCTGGAGATCACAGAGGTAGAGCTCCTCTTGTATAGCAGTAAGTTTCACATGGAGACATCTTACAGCCACAACTAAAGTTTTAGCTCCAGCCAAGCCATCTTGTAAGTCATTCAGGAAGACTAAATAAAAGACATTGTGTGGGAATGTTTCACCGAAGTATCCCACTGTCATGTATTTTTTGAGTCATTATTGGTCAAGAAAACCAAGAGTGTTGTGGCCTAAGAAATACTTAAAAATTCAAAAGAGAGTTCTGCCTTCAACTAGGATAGCCTTATAAAAACTAGACTTAATCTCCTACATCTAAAACCTTAGGCAAAATATATTAAAAAACTGTTTCAGACATTGAACAACAGAGAGCACAGAACTCTGAACCCTGAGAGAAGAGAAACAAATAAGGTGAGTCCTCTGATTGTCATGGCATTGTGCCCGGAGGCAATTTCCAGACCATGGGAAAAACAGATGAAAACTAATCAGAGACTGGCAGCCTTTGTGAGCTGAGAAAGTGATCAGAATTTGAGAGGCCATTGTCTTGCTAAGCTATGGTATGCTATATGCTCTTTGAGCTATGCCATGTTTTCTTAAGCTTTGGCCCCCTCCCTTACCTTGGGGAGGTGAATCTCCTCCTTTTCTCTCTCTCGCTTTCTAATTTACTTTATAAATAAACTATATTTTCTAATCTAAAAAAAAAAAAAGAATTTGGGAAGGCCGCGACAGCTAGAAGTTGTGAAGCAGGATTCTGGAATAAAGTGAGCTATGTATAAAGGTCCAGAAATCTATATAGGAATCTATTAAGTCTTTGCTGAGTAATAGACTATACATGCATCAAGGGACACTTCTTGGCAAAGAGTGATGACAGTTGTTAGCTGAACAATTTCTAGAGTTCACAGAATGTATATTATGAACTCAGACTAATCAGATTGGAGCATCATTGGTGATCACCTGGAGCATTCAAGGGAGACCCTCAGAGGGAAGACATGTTAGAGGTAGAGCTGAACTATCCCTAGAGTGAAGGTAATAAGGACTAACTCTAGCAAAGGTTGAAAACAGCCTTCAGAGTTCAAACTAACCTGAAAGAAACTTAATTATCTGACAACACTAAGACATTCAAATATGTAACATTACAATGCCCAGCATCCAGTCAAAAACCACAGACATAACAAGGAGGAGGAAAATATGACCCATAAAAAAAAAAATCAGTCAATAGAAGCAGGCCTATAAATGGCAGAGATGATGAAGCTAGTAAACCACATACAAGTATTTAATACAAGAACAAAATGAAAAGATGAAAAAAAGAACCAAGTAGAACTATGGGAATAAAACAAACAATATATACTAGCATAATTTTACTAGATAGGATTAACAACAGATTAGAAATTGGAGAAGTAAAGATTAGTGAGCTTGAATCTAACCAAACTGAAGCACAAAGATTTTTTTTTTAACCTAAAAGAAAAAAATGAGAATCATCCCAGCAAATGGTCTAACATCTTGTATTTGCAGGGTGTCATTAAAAGAAAGGAGAGGTACAAAAATATTTAAAGAAATAATGATGGAATATTTTCCAAATTCGATGAAAACTGTAAATTCCTAGGCCCAAGAAACTCCACAAATTCCAAGAAGATAAATACACACACATACACACCACTGCTACCATCATTACCCCAAGGCTCATCATGATGAAAGTGCTGAAAACTATGACTAAAGAGAAAAACTAAAAATAAGAGGGAAAAAAAGACATATGATGTAGGAAAAAACAAAGATAAAAATTATTATTGTCAGAAACTATCCAAGTCAGAAGACAATCAAAAAATATTTTTTAAAGGGCTGGAAGAAAGAGTAAGCCTAGAATTCTATCTAGTGAAAAATATCCTTCAAAAATGAAGGTAAAATAAAATCTTTTCATAAAAACAAAATCGAAAAGAATTCATCAGTAGCAGAACTGTAATAGGAGAATTGTTAAAGGAAATTCTTCAGGCAAAAGGAAATTATACCAGATGAAAACCTAGATCTACCCAAAGAAATGAAAAATGTCAGAAATGATAGGCATGTGTACTAATATGAAAAAAAAAAAGAACTTTTCTAACTTTCAAATGTATTTAAAGATAATTGCTTAAAGTAAAAATAAAAAAATTGACTGGGTGCAGTGGCTCAAGCCTGTAATCCCAGCACTCTGGGAGGCCAAGGTGAGTGAACTGCCTGAGCCCATGGGTTCGAGGGCAGCCTGGGCAACTTGGTGAGACCTCATCTCTACAATAAATCAAAAAAATTAGCCAGGCATGGTAGCACACGCCTATACTTCTGGCTACTTGCAAGGCTGAGGCTGAAAGACGGCCTGAGCCCAGCAGGTCGATGCTGAGGTGGCTGTGAGCATGCTACTGCACTCCAGCCTGGGTGACAGAGTGAGATTCCAACTAAAAAAAAAAAAATTAAGGAGTTTATAAAATAGAAGTAAATTATAACAATAACACAAACAATGGGATGGCTTAGATAGAAATATACTATTATAAGGGGTTTAAAACAGAAATGAAATAATGCTATTTAAACATATACTGTGATGAATTAAAAATACATATTGCAAACTTAGAGTAGGAATTCTCAAAATATAAACTAAGGAGAATGCCCAAGACCATTTCAGGGGTGAAAAGGTCAAAATTCTTCTTTTTTTTTTAAGTTGGAGTCTCACTTTGTTGCCCAGGCTGGAGTGCAATGGAGTGACCACAGCTCACCGCAGCCTCAACCTCGTAGGCTCAGATGATCCTCCTGCCTCAGGCTCGCAAGTATTTGGGAACACAGACGTGTGCTACCACACCTGCCTAATTTTTTTATTTATTGAAGAGATGAGGTCTTACTATGTTTCCTAGGCTGGTCTTGAACTCCTGGGCCCAGGCAATCCTCCTGCCTCAGCTTTCCAAAGTACTGGAATTACAGGCATGAGCCATCACACCTAGCCCAAAACAATTTTCATAGTAAATACTCAGATGCCATTTACCTTTTTCTCTCTCATTTTCTCACAAATTTACAGCAGAGCTTTTCTTTTCTTTTTTTTTTTTTTTTTTTTGAGTTGGAGCCTCGCTCTGTCGCCCAGACTGGAGTGTAGTGACAGCGCCCCAGCCCCTGCAGCCTCGACCTGCGGGCTTCCCGCGATCCTTCCGCCTCAGCCTTCCAAGTAGCTGGAACTACAGGCGCGCGCTACCACGCCCGGCTAATTTTTTTGATTTATGCAGAGATGAGGTCTCGCCAAGTTGCTCAGGCGGGTCTTGAACCCGTGGGCCCAGGCAATCCACTCACCTCAGCCTTCCAAAGCACGGGATTACAGGTTGAGCCACCAAACCCGGCTCTACTTTTTTCTTTATACAGTATTTCTGGCATACAATTAACATGTAACAGACATTCAAAACAGCAAGGAAACATGTTTGATTATCAACAGAAAAATATAGATAACAGAAGCAGATGCTCCAGTGGTTCAGATACTG
>CAUYQG010061841.1:0-34667 GCA_963574415.1 Tarsius wallacei | reverse complement strand
CAACTCATCTTCGACAAAGCCTCCACCACCTACCAATGGGGAGAGGAGAACCTATTCAGTAAATGGTGCTGGGAAAACTGGCTGACCACATGCAGAAGATTGAAACAGGAACCCTATCTATCCCCTTACACAAAAATTAACTCCAAATGGATCAGAGACCTAAATGTAAAACCTCAAACCATAAGAACCTTAGAAAATGAAGGACATACCCTCATGGAAATTAGAACTGGCATCCAATTCCTGAACAAAACTCGAAACCCACAGGCCATAAGAGGTAAGATAGACAAGTGTGACCTCATTAAATTAACAAGCTTCTGCAAAGCCAAAGAAACCATCAAGAAAGCAGGGAGACAGCCAACAGATTGGGAAAAAGTATTTGCCAACTCCAGGTCTGACAATGGCTTAACATCTTGGATCTATAAGGAACTCAAATGTGCGGAAAAGAAAAAAACAAACAACTCCATTATAAAATGGGCAAAAGATATGAACAGACACTTCTCAAAGGAAGACATCTGAGAAGTCAACAGACACATGAAGAAAAGTTCAACCTCACTAATCGTCAGGGAGATGCAAATCAAAACCACTCTGAAATACCACCTAACTCCAGTCAGAATGGCAATTATCAATAACTCAAAAAATAGCAGTTGCTGGAGAAGGTGTGGTGAAAAGGAAACTATTCTACACTGTTGGTGGGAGTGTAAACTAGTGCAACCTCTGTGGAAAGCAGTGTGGCGATTCCTAAAAGCTCTAAATATCAACCTCCCATATTACCCCACAATCCCCCTACTGGGATATACTCTGAAGAAATCAAATCACTCTATAAAAAAGATACCTGCACATGTATGTTTATCGCAGCATTGTTCACAATAGCAAGAACCTGGAAGCAACCATGCTGTCCATCAAAAGAGGACTAGATTAAAAAAATATGGTACATATACACAATGGAATACTACGCAGCCATAAAAAAGAACAAAATCATGAATTTCGCAGTAACCTGGATGGAACTAGAGTCTATAATACTGAGTGACCTCTCACAGAAACAAAGAACTGAGTATCACATGTTCTAACTCATATAGTAGACCTTGATCATCCAATGTATTACCATAAGAAAATGACTGACAGTGGTGGGAAACTATGGCGGGGGAGGGGTAGGGAGATGGGATTAATGGTGGTAAATATCTGTCTGGGGATGGGGAGACACCTCTTATCAACAAGGGTGCCTGAACGAAGCATATCTGTATACCTAACTCTTAATTGTACCCCACAATATTATAATAAAAAATATTGACTATAAAAAAAAAGAAAATTTTATTGTTGAACGAGTATAGATGAGATAGGATGAGAATAGGAAGGATTCCAAGCGTAGAGAATATATAAATAAGTACTTGAAGGAGTGTTTAGGCAATAGATTATCTGGAATGGATCACATAGATTGGAATATAATCAAAATAAGACTATAAGGCAGATTTAGCTCTAATAATAAAAAAATAAAGAACTGAGTAAATAAAGTACAAAGCTGAACTTTAGCCAATGGACACTGGCTAAATGTTAAAAGATTTTTAACTGTTAAAAGATTGTAGGGAGTATAAGAGGAAAAGAAAATTTATAAATGATAGAAGCTTTATTTTATCTTTGATTTTATCTACCTACTTTTATTTGTTGATTGATTGATTGAAAGCAGAATTTATTAAGAGTACAGAAAAACTCCCCCAGTGGGAAGGGCCCCGAGGGGGTTCCTCTTTATTTTTAAATAACAAATTAAAAGGTACATAGCATGGTATACAAAATATGCTTTAGAAATACATATACATTGTAGAAGGGCTAAATAAAGCTGATTAACATGTTTTTTGTTGTTGTTTTGTTTTTTTACTGAGAACACTTAAAATCTATTCTCTTAGAAATTTTAAAGTATACAATACAGAACATTGTTATTAACTTTAAGGTATACAATACAGAACATTGTTATCATGTTATATAATAGATCTCTTGATCTTATTCCTCATGAATATTCTTCCTGAAATTTTGTATTTTTTGATCAACATTTCCACAATTCCTCAGTTCCTGAAAACAACCATTCTACTTTCTATTTCTATATCAACTTTATAGAAGCTTCACTATATAAGCATCTGCAAAGAAGCCATATGCAAAATAGATAGGAGGAATGACAAAGTTCTGAGATCCCACAGCTACTAAACACTTGCAATTTGGAGATATCACTTTTCACTATGCCTGTAAGTTTCTTCTCTTAAGTAATACTCCTGCACTTGTTTTCCTTCTTTTTAAAAAATATTAAATTTTATTTTCTTATAGAGATGCAGGGTCAGGTAAGGATTAACTACACATGCAGGTAAAGTTTGACGCTCCAACTGACCCTCACTACCCCTGGTATAGGACCAGGAACCCTTTGTGTTGTTATGTGCTCCCCCTTTCTTCTCCCTCCTTAGCAGTGCCCAACGACTGCCAATCCCTCCCTTGTGCTAACGTGATTAATGTTCGGGTCCCACTTATGAGTGAGAACATGTGGTATTCAGTTCTTTGTTTCTGTGATAGATCAGTAAGTGCACTTTTCAAATGTCTGCACTGGTATTCCATTGCAACCATAGATGAAGAGAACCTGGCTGAATCAATACCACTTTTCCATTTGTAGGCCACATACCTGGCATTTAGCTTTGACTAAATAGTTGCTTTGTCATTTCAAAGCTAGTAAAAAAAGAGCAGAACATTTAGAATGAATCTTTTCCTGTTATTTTACAATTGTAGAACTTATGATATTGGGTGCTAATTCTGCAGTCCAAAGAGAGTCCTACACACATCATGGTGGGACATTTTAAAAGAAGGCCGAGCTAATCTAGCAACCATTTTTCACCTGCAACTTGTATTAAGGCTAGGCATGTATTGGTGAGGAGAGGATTTCTTGAGGTGAGAAAATTTGTGGAAGTAAAGATCACTGTAAGGATTCCAGCCCCCGCTGAGACCCCTAAGGTAAATTCAAAGGCTCTAAAAATATCCTTGGAGATACCGGGAGAAGTTGGAGTCAAGAAGAGGAAATTGACTTCCAATTCTACCTGGTTGCAGGAACCCAGAAACAGGTTCCATGCTGTTACCAGAGTGGAGAGTGCTGTGATGTCTTTGGAGAGCTTGTCAGTTCACCCCTGAAGTTTTGGCAGCAACAAGACTACAGCCTGGATCTCACATTCTAAGCCTGAAGCTGAGAGGATGCCTGGAACACCCCTACACTGGCAAGGAAAAGAGCAGAAAAACCACAGCAGAAACAGCTGAAATTTTATAATTTGACAAACACCAAGGTTTTAATTTCTTTGATTCTTTTAATTCCTTTGATCCAAGTGCATACTGTGAAAGATAGCTAGGCTAAGGTCATACTGAAAGTACTGCTCCTCTCTCACCACTTCATAAAAAAAAAAAGTTGGCTTGTCATGATGAGGATCTTGTGTGGTGTACCACCAGAGGTAATAGAACACAATCCAAAAGATCAGCTCAGAATCATCACATTCTCTTCAGAGAATATATAGTATTGAAAGACACTGTGGGGTGGGTGGAGGAGGGTGGTTCATAAAGAAAGTCAACAATACATAATTTATAAAACTCTGAGTGCTCGAATGCCTGCCATGAAGAGGGCAAAAACCAGCCAGTTATTGCTAGTCAAGAATTGCCAGTGGACCATCTAATACAAAGACCTCCCTTCTCCTCTAAGTCTTCCTCATTATGTCTTGTTCTTGGAAGAACCAAGAAGATGAGGAGGAAGAGTGGAAGTGTAAGGTGAAGGCAGGAGTGAATTTACTGGAAAGACAATGAAGCTCAAACTTTAGAATGCCTTACTTGCACAGGCCTCCTTGGATGCTGTGGACTAAATTTTGTATTAATCATTTGTATAGTTTTTTTCATTAAGAGGACTCCCATCTCCCCAGATTGCATAGGCTTTAGGCTCCACAAAACCTGGGTAGGAATACAAAATAAAACAATAGACCACACATGTCCTTTTCCTTGCTAATTGCCGGGCCATGGGTTAGACCAGGTTGGGGGTGGTGTTTAAATGGAAGAAGAAGTTAATGTTTTGATATAGATTGGGATGGCCTCATTAATATCTGAAAGTTACTGTCAATCTGTGGGAGATATTTGAGTGGCTATCAAGGGGTATCAGAGAGAAGATTGGAAGGTTCTGGTGTGGAGGGGAGCATAGGAACCTTCTATTGTGCCCTAACAAATTAAACCAATTCAATATTTGTGTTCTAACAGGAAAGAAAAATACTGATGGCAGTTTTATAGTGAACCTTACATATAATTTGGAAGAAAGCAAACTCAACTCCTCATTTTCATATTTCATATTTGGACTGAAATTTTATCCATAGAGCCAAAATTTTGGAATGAAGCAAGAGAAGATGGCTTGAGTATTGTACACACACACACACAGTTTCCTACTAACATCTGTTTGGTAAATCATAGTAAATATATAGGAAAATAGGTCTAAAGTGCCAGCTTTGTACTTGTCTTATGACCAAATCAATAATTTAAGAGGTGAGCATTTTCTATTTTTGCCTCATATTTACAGCAATGTAAATAAAAAATTCACAGCTTCATAAATGACATAGCCCGTTACTTCAGAGAAAAATGTTCATTTTGCTTAACAGTACTATCTAGTTGTATGTGCAAACAGATTTTTTTTTTGGAAAGTTTATCAACTGCTAATAAGTAGCTTAATTTAGCTTATAATAAATAGAAAAGAAAACTCCTTCACAGAAGGGAAAACAAAGCAACAGGTTGTGATGTTAGTGGTAGTGAGATTTAGCATATAAAGTACAAACACATCCTTAGCTGAAAATACATCAGTGTGACTTTTCAGGCTTAGAGTGTGTGCAGTATATTACTTTACATAGTTAAAATGTTTTGGTTTTCTTATTTATCAGAATATCCACGAACATACTATAATTTGCCCCCCACTAGTTATAATCAGTGAATCTTTCATGTGAGATATGTCATCATCTTTGTTTCTTAGAACATTGTGCCCTCAAGTCACATTTGTTATACTTCTGGTTCCACCAGAAACCCTTTGGAATACAGAGTGCTATTGAATTGGATTTCCATTTGGATTTCTTCCAAAGCCATTGTTTTGAGAGTAGCACATGAAATAACAAAATTGCCATGGGTTGGTTTAACTCCATGGCTAACTCTGTTGTTTTCTGTTGATGATAGTATGTGGAATAGTTGAAAATGTGTTCTACAATGTTGTTTTTCTATGCAGACAGCTTACATTATATATAATTTAGTATTTATCTTCAGTTATATTCTGAAGCTTCACACATTCCAGTAAACATCTCTCTTAAGCTTATGATAGATAATTGATAACAATAGAGAATTGAAAATAAAGAAGCAGAAAATGATAGTACTCATTTACTAGCTAGTGCACAATAACCAACCTTGGATTTTTCTCTTTTACAGTGATCTTAGTTTTCTGGAAAAGGCAGTAATGTGAGATAATAGTTTATATATGAGTAGAACAAAATAGATCACTCAAGAAAGGAGAGAAGACAGTATGAATGCAACACGGAAACCACCGGTGGTGGGTGGTTTGGGTGGTAGAAGTGAGGTCAAAGAAGAAGGCAAGGCACAGATCAAATAAAGCTTAAAGTTATATAAGAACTTTGTATTTTACTTTAAGTGTGAATCCAAATTACTGGAAAAGTTTGAGTAGGGTGCTGTGCGATATTGACTTACATGATTTTTTTTCTTTTTTAAAAAAGTAATTATTTTACTTTAGATTCATGGGTACATGTACAGGTTTGTAACGTGGGTATATTGCATGATGGTGAGGTTTGCACTTTTATTTAACTCATCACCCATGGTAAGCATGGGTGTTTCAAACCTTACCACCCTCCATCCTCAAGCAATGCCCACTGTCTGTTGTTCCCATATTTATGCCCATGTGTATTCAATGTTCAGATGCCATTTATAAGTGAGAAGATACAGAATTTCGTTTTCTCTTTCTGTAATAATTTGCTTAGAATGATGGTTCCTTAGCTATATGCATGTTGCTGTAAAGAACATGATTTTGTTCTTTTTTATGAAGACATAGTATTTCATGGTGTATATGTACCTCATTTTCTTTATCCAATCTACCACTGATGGACATTTAGGTTGGTTCCATGTTGTGCTATTGCAAGTAGTGCTGCAATAAACATACAAGTGCAGGTGGCTTTTTGGTAGAACAATTAATGCTCCTTTGGGTATATACCAAGTAGTGGGATTACTGGGTGGAATGGTAAATTTATTTTAAGTTCTTTGAGAAATCTACAAACTGTTTTCTAGGGACATTGAACTAGCTTACGTTTCCACCAACAATGTATAATGTTCCCTTTTTTCCACAATCTCACAAACTGTGTTTTGACTTTTTAACAATAGCTATTCTGACTGGTGTGAGATGGTAACTCTTTGTGGTTTTGATTTGCATTTCTGATTATTAGTGATGTTAAGCAATTTTCCATATGTTTGTTGGCTGCTAGTATGTCTTCCTTGGATAAGTGTCTATTCATATATTGGCCCACTTTTTAATGGGGCTATTTGTGTTTTTGCCTGTCTATTCATTTGACTTTCTTATGGATTCTACATATTAATCTGAAACTGGAACTCGGAACAGACATATAATGAGCCACAGAATTGAGTCAGTAATAAAAAAAAATCTGCTTACAAAAAAACCCCCCAAAAACCAAACTCCTAGTCCAGATGGACTCACAGCTGAATTCTACCAGACATACAAAGAAGAACTGATACCTGATGCCCAAACTACTAAAATTATTTCAAACAATTGAGAGGGAAGGACCCCTCCCTAACTCATGCCACAAAGCTATTAGCATGCTGATACTAAATAATGTCACAGACACAACTAAGAAAGGAAACTACAGGCCAAAAATCCCTAATAAACATAGATACAAAAACTTTCAACAAAAAACTGGCAAAGCACAGCCAGCAGCACATCAAAAATATCATTTATCTTGGTTAGGTGGGCTTTATTCCCAGGGTGCCAGGCTGATTCAACATATGCAATTAATAAATGTAAGCCACCACACAGAAGTAAAATCAAAATTCACGTGACTATCTCAATAGACACAAAAAATTTGATAAAACCCATCATCCCTTTATGATAAAAACCCTCAACTATCTAGGCATTGAAGGAACAGTCCTCAAAATAATAAGACAAATTTATGACAAACTCTCAGGCAATATCATACTTAATGCGTAAAAGTTGAAATCATTCCCTTACAAATAGAATCAAGTCAAGAAAGTCCACTCTCATCATGCCTATTTAACATAGTACGAAGTCCTAGCCAGAGCAATCAGGTAGAAAAACAAAGAAAGAAAAAGTATTCAAATAGGAAAAGAGGAAGTTAAATTAACTCTCTTCATAGATTATATGATTCTATATCAAACCCCCCCTAAAGATTCTATCAAAAGACTCCTAGCACTCAGAATGACTTCAGTAAAGTCTCATGATACAAAATACAGGCTCAAGAACTGGCTGCATTTGTATACACCAACAATGTTCAAACTGAAAGATAAATCAAGAACACGATCTTATTTATGATAGACACACACACACACACACAAAACTGCCATGGAATACATCTAACCTAAGTGGTTAAATATGTAGTTCTACCATGAGAACTACAAAACACTGCTGAAAGAACAAAACCAATGGAAAAACATTCCATGCTCATGGACTAGAAGACTAAATATTGTTAAAATGTCTATATTGCCCAAAGCAATCTACAGATTATACTCAATCCATATCACATTACTAGTACTATTTTTCAGAGATCTAAAAATACAAAATAAAAAAATACTTAAATTTGCATGGAAGCCAAAAACACCTGAATAGCCAAAGCAATCCTAAACAAAAAGAACAAAGCTAAAGGCATCACATGACCAGACATCAAACTTTACATCAAGACCACAGTAATCAAAACAGTATGGTAGTGGTACAAAAATAGACACACAGAATAATGGAACAGAATAAAAAATCCAGAAAAGAAGCCACTGTCTTAAAATCATTTTATCTTTGAAGAAGTTGATAAAAAATAAACACCGGGAAAGGATAGCCTGTTTAACAAATGGTTATGGGAAAATGGGCTAACCATATGCAGAAGAATGAACCTGGACCCCTTACTCTCATCATATACAAAAATTAACTCAAAATGAATAAATGTAAATGACTTAAATGTAAGACCTCAAACTATACAAATCTGAGAAAAAAAATCATAGTACACACTTTTCTGAACTTTGGTCTACGTAGTGAATTCATGACTAAGATCTCAAAAACGAATGCAACAAAAACCAAAATTTAAAAGTAAGACTTAACCAAACTAAAGAGCTTCTACACAGCAAAAGAAACCAACAACAAAGTAAAAAGACAACCTCCAGAATGAGAAAAAATTACAAGTTTTTTTTTAAATCACTTTGTATAGAGAATGAACTATAGTGGGAAAAACTGGTCATAGAGGTCAGTTAAGACTCTCTTGACCTATTTTGATTTGTAGCATAGTGAAATAGGAAATGGTATTCAGAAATATAACCAATAGAGATTTTAAGGAGCAGACACTAGGGACTCCTAAAGGGGGGATGAAGGGAAGATGGCAAGGGATGAAAAACTACCTATTGGGAACCAGGCTCACCATTTGAATGACAGGATCAATAGAAGCCCAAATTTTACCACCAAGCAATGTATCTGGTAACCTCCTGCACAGGTACTCCTTGAATCTAAATTTAAAAAAATAAGCTGTATGGATAATTATATATCTATTTCGCTATGCTGATATTCCATATTTCTGGTGTGATGTAGTCCCTTAAATTTCCTAAATAACAATTTTGAATGTACTTTGCAAGCATATTTTTAAAACAAACTAACCCAAGACTGGTAAAGTCATATGTATTTTCATAATTGTGATTTTTAAAAAAATCTAATTGGGATAGATTTTCATCGAAAAGGCAAAAGTTTGATAATGTAACCATAAATTGCACTGAGAGCGTTTTTTGGAATTTTAAGCAATAATGTATCATTTACTGAATTTTATAAGGTTTACTACTTTATAGCTAAGAAAGTTGGTGAAGTGTTAGAGTAATAACAATGAACTAGTGTTAAGAATTTGGTTTCTAATAAAAAAGCTGCTGTTAAATGTATAATTTGAAGGATTACATTATTATCCAGGATATTTTAAACTCAAACATTCTGTGAACGCCATTGTAACTTTAAATGATACAGACAGAACTAAAAAACAACATTGGAAGACGCTGGAAGTTTAGAGAAGAAGATAGACCAGCTAGGGACCCAAGAAAGGAGGATGGTGAGTTCCGTGTGTTTTCTTTTCATTTCATATATTCTAGTCTAAGAAGCTAGCAACTCACAAATGCTAGTGAGTACAAACCCAAAAAAGTTATAACAAAAATCTTCTCTTCTTAGCTAAAGGGCCAGGAAAGAGGCACTTAGCAAGATGGAAATCTTTTAGACAATAATCAATACAATCTGTAAAAAAAAAAATCACCTGGCTGTTTTAACTAATGAAGAACACACATACAAAAACTGTGTGTGCATGTGTGTGTGTGTGTGTGTGTGTGTGTGTGTGTGTGTGTGTGTGTTCATAGACCTATACATTCAGAGCCCTCAAAATCTGCAATGGATGACATTTCTATACAATTAAATAACCAAATTATAGTTAGCTTTTTGTTGAATTTATAAGATGGTCATATCATAGAGGAAATCAACGAATCAAGGCCCATTATTGCTTTAAATGTTTTTGCTGCTCCTCTTCAAAATTCAAATTAAATCCTGGTAGTAGTTTATTTGATAATGGATCAAATATCAATTTCCTCTAGCAAGGAATTAAAAAACATAATAACAAGTAGCCTAACTATCTCAAACTTTTTCAAGTGGAGTTGGGGTAAATTTAAAACGAATAATAACTTTAGTTTACAGCTATTTACAGAAAAAAAATGAAACATCTAAAAATTTCATTAAATATACAAACTTTATTTTTAAATAAATGTTTTATTTTTGCAGTTTTAGAGGATCTTGATAGGCTTTTTTCAATGATCTCTATTAAAAATTGCCATGCCTGATTGTGCCACTGCACCTCAGCCTAGACAACAAAATAAGACCATAACTCTTTTTTTTTTTTTTTGAGTTAGGCTCTTAAAATTTTGCCTAGGAACCAACCAGCATATAGGCTTAATTCTAAGGGTTTTTTTTTTTTTAATTTCAAAGAAGCTATGATAAGTTAAGCATAGATTCTTTTGGGAAATTTTTTGGAAATAGACATAATAAAATCTCACTTAAGAAAATCACTCAAGGAAATGACAAAAGCTGTTTAGATCACAAAATGTGAATGTGTATTTTATATTTGGCATAGTAGTTTAAAGGCCCAAAGAGGATGATTGTTTGACAGTACTGACAGTATTTTTTATCAACTCTTACGACCTTAACACACACACACAAAAAGCCATGTCTCAATGTCACAATGAAATCAAAACCCTTCCTTGACAAAATCCTGCCTTCTCAAAAAAGGGCTTCCTGAATATGTAGTGTAATTTTATTATGATATTGGATTATATGTCATATTACCAACAATTAATACCATACAATTACAATGAAAGTTTTTTATTCATTTACTTTAGTTATTTACACTTTTCAGTTATTTGCAAACAAGTATTCAATTCAGCTTGCTATTTATTATTTTCATATCTATGAAGGAGAAAATTAAAAGGCAGAAGTATAAAATACAAAGAATCACTGGTTAAATAATTCTTAAAATTCAAAGACTTTCTTATCTTTGGTTTCTTTACTGTTCTTCAAGAGCTTTGCTACCTCTTCTGTTGGACTTCTGGAGACATTTAATTTCTTCTAAAAAATTTGTGTTTCTGTAGGAATGACTTTTCTACATTATGTTATTTTAATTGTATTACTGTTGTTTCTGTTTTTATATGTGAAAGAGAAAGAGAGATAGAGACACACACACACACACACACACACACACACAGAGAGAGAGAGAGAGAGAGAGAGAGAGAGAATGAATATGAGAACTTAATAGAAAATCTTACCCAAAGAAATACAATTTTAAAATTGTAAATTAATAATTTAAGTTCAAGAGACCATCTTATTTAGCCCCTATCTTCACTAAGTTAGGAAAGTTTTTATCCATTTTACAGATAAGGTAATAGAGGCTAAGGGATGTCAAAGTGTTTTCCAAGAACACTGCATGGCACATTACAAGCACTTAAACAATAGTTGAGTGGATGTTTGAATGAATATTATTAATAAGTGCTAAACTGGGATGTAATATGCGCTTCTCTATTAATGCTTACACTACCACTACTACATTGTTGATTGCATTAAATATAAAAACTCATAAAGCTATTAAATTCTACTGAGGTTCAAGGATTTACATTTCTTTTCAAACTTTTTGTGTTTTTTCTTCCTCCACACCATATGCTATTTAATGACAGGGAAAGGAAAAAAGTCATAGTCCTGTGGGAACCAGGAAACCATTCACTTAAGCTACTCGATTTAGTTGCTGAAACATATAATACTTAATCCAGACCTTTCCTTTAAATGTCATATTTGCATTCCTTTAGAAATTATATATTTTTCAAACAAATATGAGATGTTTTATATTCCTACACCTTGCTAGATCCATTTACATGAGCTTCTCAGTTGTTATATCCATTTACATGAACTTCATATTAGTCTCATAAGACTTTATTTTTGTTGGTTAACATATACATTTTACACTTAGGCACAGGTGTAAACTCTGACATCTGTAACAGCCATCAAAAAAGAATGTCCCTGAGGCACTTACACAAGAGGATATCAGTACACATTCACACAATGACATTTCAGACAGATAAGTGCCCTCATATCAGGGCACTGAATAAGAAAAAATAGAAAGCATGAGCAAAGAGCACATGACATAAAATGAAATACATATGTAGAGACTGACCATCATTTGCAGGGGTTAGGGCCTGATTCCATGGTGAAACTAAAGTCCATTTTCAAATGGAAGATTTAACATTTAACAGCTAAGCACATAAAAAGGAATTCGTAACAGAAAAACCTACATCAGTTGGAGTGACCTTTCTCAGAGATATCTTTTACAGATTTTCCTTCTGGCTGTCTCTTTTCTTCCTTGCTCTACCCTAGACCTTTTTCAATAGGGAGCTTTTTCTTTTTTCCTGCTATATAACCCTTATTTTACCCTCCTTAGTTTCATGAATTGGCTTCCACTGTAGAAAACTTTGAGATGATATTTCTGCCCTGGTATCTGAAGACTTTGGGACTTTCCAGAATCCACTGTATTATATGGGACCCTTTCTCTCAGGAAGTTGGCTCAAATTATGATAGTAGGGAAAAGAAACATGAAAGCTTGTCACAGTTGATGTACATGAAATTCTTCAAAAAGTTTTTTTTTTTGGTTATTTTTTATTTTTTCCATCCTATCTTTATAGAAGTCAAAGGGATGACTTTTGCTAACTATAAACTATGAGCCTAAAGTCAGAGCATAAAAAGAAAGTCGCAAACTTGATATTTGAAAACTCTGTGAATGATAAAAGGATCCTCATTATTATAAAAAATTTGATTACTATTCACTGAAAAATGAGTTAAATAAATATGATAGAAATATCAAATCCTTATCCATTTTAAAAAATCCTAATAAGAATCTTTATTTTCATGGCAACTAACTTGGTTCAACAGAGGAAATGTTTTGAAAAATTTTAAAACATATCATTCCAATATCTAAATCTTAATCAAGTTGTTGTTTTACTACCATAAACTTGAAGAATATAATTTTTGGAAAAGGATACAAGAAAATATCATGCTTGGCAAGTTTAATGGGTGTGGCTTCTGGAATCTCCTCCAGTCTCCTCATTTAGCTATGCATTCAGATGGTGTCAGCTCTACCTATCTGTCCATTTAGAGTAAGAACTAAATCCTTGCCAGGAGTCATGAAACATCAAGGAGGGATTTCCAAATTTCTTACATCAGTCATATCACTTAGAAACTTCATTATATGGTTTCTAAACAGCTTTTTGAAAGTCATACCATTTATAGCTTAGGATTATAATTTCTTACCAAGCCAACATCAAATGTATGCGTTTTCCAAAAAATATGTAAAAATGACAAAACATCACCCACGTGTAAGGATATTTAAAATATGTAAGAATGACTAGTCTGGATGGGTGCCAGTAATTGACAGTAAAACATATAACTAAGGCCTACTACAGCAGGAAAAAAAAGTGATTTCTTAGAGAAGTGTTTTTTGAGCAGATCATTGTAATGAGTCAAAATAATGCACTTGGTGCTTTAATCTTCCAAGAGTCCTTGAGAATGGAACTGATTCACTCTCAGAAACAATCAGTGACCCTAGTATCAGGCCATACAAATGGACATTAAGAGGTAATGCTCTCCTTATTCCTTTGTTAGTATGTTCGGTAAGTCCCAAATGTAAACTATGACACAGCAGGTACAATTCTAATAAAATAACTCTCTTGAATCCAGTTCACTGACTTTAAAATAATGAAGAAGATAGCCTGTCACCATTGGAATATATATTCTCTACTCAGTCTCTCAAACTAAGATCCTTTCACCATCTATGTATAAGGCACATATATATATATTACATATATATATCTTAGAGATATATGATATATATGTATCTTAGTTTGAGAGACTGAGTTGAATTCATTCTATGATTCAGCTATGTTTGAGCAAGTATAGTAAGTTTGTTTAAATTGGTCTGCTTGTATAAAAGACTAATAAACCTACTAAAAATGGACAATTCTCTTGGGGGGAAAAGTAGGTGCACACAAATTTGCAAGTTTCAAGAAAAGAGGGAAAATTGGAGATATGGGTTAGATGTTAACTGTCTCCTCTCTTTCCTTAAAAACATGTAACAAAGACCCGAATGGAAAGGGTATAATAAAATAGTATTGGTTCCCTAAAATCTCTGTAAAACATGGAAAAAAAACCAATAACTGAGCAATTATAGTCTAGTAGCCAAGGTAGCAGAGTGCAATACTTTCCATAACTTAATTATTGATCTTTGTTGTCTCTTTACTGAAGTAGCAAAGCAAACCAACTTCTGTATAGAATAAAGCAAAATAAAAGAGGTATGTCAGAGTGGAAGAGAAAGACATATCCTCGTGGCAGTTGGAGTAGGAGACAAGAGAAATGGAGCACCATCTGGACTACCCAAGAAGAATATGAAATCATAGCTTCTTATCAGTTGAATGGTCTTCTTTTGGTTATCTTCATGTGGACAGCTTGAAGTTTGTTGGAGAAATTTGAGAAAAGCTGGAGGTCCTGAAATCTTATGAATGGTGGCAAAAACAGAAAAATACTATTTTGTTACTTTTGTTGAGTCATTATCTTTACTCCTAGACATTTAGAAAAAATTTTGAAGAGGTATGGGTTACAAATAAATGTTGTTTGAGAATTTCTTATTCTTCAGAATCTTTAATAATGATTTAGTCTTGAAAAAGGCTAAAGTAAAGGTCAGTCAGAATAAATTTTCAATAGAATGCACTATTTTGAGCACATAACTTGGATAATTTTTGCACTGTCAGTAAGAGGTAGCTGGAAATAGAAGTCTGCTTTCAGGATTCAATAAACTTCATCTCTGTAATCAATACATTATAGTTGAGTTGATAATGATTAAGTCTTGTTGTCTGTGTGATCTTAAACAAACAAACAAATAAGCAACACCTGTATCCAGTGCCCTGAGTGACAGAATCAGATGGAAAGTACAGTAAAAAAAAAAACTGTCTCAGTCACAACATGGAGTACCTAATGCTTGTCAGATGATACAGTAAGACTGAGTGTGAACCTTGACTTTTTCTGTTGCACAGGTCACTGAAGTCAGGGTCCTGAGATGCAGATCAAGATCAAGATCACTTGCTAGCTGACATCATGCATTTTACCCTTCACTTCCATTCTGAGGAAAAAACACTTTGGGAGCAGATTTGGAAGAATGAGAATCAAGGAGGTGGTGAAAGAGATGAGATGGATGTCTTTGACCATAATCTTTCTTGCTTTTTTAGTTGCTTTGTATTGCATTTGATTTGTTTTTCCCTTTATTTTTTTAGTCTGTTTTAAAATATGCAAATGAAGTGGCAAGAGAAGAAGTGCCTAAGAGAAGATCAAATCAACAGTGCAAAAATTATCCGAGTCAAAAGAAGTCATCTAAAATGCAGTGCTCTTCTTCCCCACCCACATTTTCGTATCAAACTTACCTGAAGGCAAAAGCAGAAATATATACAGATAATCATTTTTATTTTCTACTTTGATATATTTGTATTTTGTTTTGCTATGCTATTCTTTAGGGGACAGGTGATATGGATAACTCAGTCACTGGACCTGGAAACAAATCATACTTTCCCCTTTCAACTAAATTTTCTCTTATTTGGTAAGTACAATGGATTCATGTTTATGTTTTATTAAAAATCAGTCATTTGTGGAACTAAAACAATCAAAATTGTTGTATCTGGTTAGGCTTCTCTTTCATGACAACATGTCTGGCATCTGTGAGATGTTCCCAGTAGAAATGACTTGGGGAAAAATGAAAGCAAATCTCAGAGCTTTAGTTTAGTTTTTGTTCTTCCCAAAATAAATTTCTTTTCTCCCTACAAAAATTGAATGCCAAATATCTAATTTATATCATGTCATTTAAGCACTGCATAATACCACCCAAGATTATCTATTATCTGCATAATACCACCCAAGATTATCTTCAGACAAATAATTATAACAAAGCTGTTAATGATTCAGTAAAGTCATCCAAATTATAGGAAAAGTGCCTCATCAGTAGAATTACTTTTATTAATAAATTGAATTATTTCATTGTTTAAATTAAAAACACTATGTTTTAAACAAAGCCTTAAAGGGCAATCAATATTTTTTTATATATCTAACTGCTTTATTACAGCTATGCTTTAATGAATGTTTTATTACTTTCTGATCAGTTTTCAACCAATGCGAAGTGGGACCCCAAAACACCCAGATTTTATTTATAAAAAGTTTCATATTTATTCTTATATGTTTAAACATCAGTCACCTTCAAAGCACTGTCCATTTGATGCAACACACCTATCGAGATGCTTTTTTTTCCACTGCTCAAAACAGTTTTTAATCTTGTGAATTTAGTTTTAGTGCTTCTGCCGTTTTTGGTTTCACCTTTTCCACATGGACAAAATGTTTTCCTTTGAGGACTTTTTTCACCAGAGAAACAACAACAAAAAAGTCACTCAGGGGAGATTAGGTGCATAGGAAGCGTGGGTATGGGTCCAAAACCGCTGAACACTCAGCATGGTATGAACAGGTGCATTGTCACAGTGAAAGGACAAGTCACCTGTTTGCAAGCACTCACAAAATTCACTGAAGCCAAATGCAGCCTCTCACAACAATGCTAGGTGCTACACTGATGCCAGTGGGTTCCAAGAACACTTATCTAGTGGGGGAAGCCTGTACTACAAGGGGCCTGTTGTTCAAAAGATAATTCCAATTTGCAGAGGAAGGATCCCTCCTCGAAAACTTGTTTTGCCCTTAACATCAAAAGCATGATTATTTCAAATCTGGTTCCTCCTCTCCCCATTAAAAAAAAAAAAAAAAAAAAAAGGTGGGGGCAGGGGGGCAAAGCGATTTAAAAAACCCTCTACATTTTTTACATAAAAAATAACAATGCATTTACAAACAGCTAAATTTAGGAGAAAAAGAATTCAAGCGATTTAAATTTGTTAACTCAATGGAAAGAATAAACATTTTTAATATGTATTCTGAAAGCTAAGTTGTCTCAGAGTTCTTTTAAATGAGTAAAGAGAGAGATAATTGAGACTGGGGAATATAATGGGCTAAGAAATGCTCATGTAGAGAGTATACTACCTCTGAGATTCTAGAAGTCTTTCATAGAACTCAAATATCATAGGGAATATAGGATAGTAGGATTCGGTCCATTTTATTTCTAGTGTAAAATATTGTGATTAAATATAGTTGTGTGATCTCTTAATAAAGTTTTAACTTCCACAGCACACAGGTTTAAAGTTAATCTGAAGTAATTTTATATACTTTGGGAAAAGATGAGTTCGTTTTTAGTGAAAGATGATCTTGTTTACCAACAACAATGCAAGCATTATTTCACCCTCTACAGAAAACATTACCATCAGCAAACAGGTTTATTCAGTTTTCAATTTTTATTAAATTCACACAAGTGCATCGGGTGAAAACTGATTTTTGTTTCCCCTTTGTTAAACTGATAATTTTCCATACCTTCTACACAAGGATCAAATGTGTGTTTTAGGTGAAAAACATTCATGGCAGCACTCTCTTATGTATATTTTGCAAATAAAACAATAAAAATTGTTCTATTACTTTCATGTCACTCTTTATGTAGCAACAATTGATACTGATAGTACAATTGAGAACAATCAAATAACTATGGGGCAATTCTGAACTACCAATGATTTGAATGTTAGAAACTGTATTTTAGTTTATCATTTTAAATTCATTATTTATTTTCAGACTTACATATATGCACATATACATTTTATAGAGCAAATATACATATATATGGACCAAAATAATGGAAATGCCAAACCTCTTCCTTCTATATCAGCCTGGTACTATACTACTCTAACAGAGTGTTATATAGAAATAAATCCAAAAAAAGAGTTCCAGATAATAAACTCTATGCATGTGTCCAGCATACAAACAGACCTCCTCTTTGGCAGGAATAGCAAGATAGGTTGGAAGCTGGGCTCTGTCTCCTACCACAAAAGAATAGGCGAGGAAGGTGTCATATCTCTGGAAGGTAGAATAAGGTGATTGTGACATCAGCTAATCAGATACTCTATTCCATAGTTTCAGACTTTGAGAGAGTGAGAAAAAGGATGTAGCATCCCAATGAGGTTGTTTCTGGGAGATATGGTGCAGTAGCTAGCACACTAGCTATTATCAGAGTTCACAGAGTGTCCCAAACTATGTTGTGTTCTAAATTGACAATTTTAGGGTCCTAACTTTTTTTTCCCTAAGCCTGGTTTTCTAAGACTTCCTTTATATTTCATGATATGCCCTTCCAGGAAATTTTTTGCTATGTTTATATTTTATATGTTTTTGTTTATTTTAGAGTTGGGGGATACAAGTGAGGATTTATCACATAAGTAAGTTGTAGGCTGGTAAAGTTTGGGCTTCTAGCAGATTTTCTGTCCCCTGATAGTGGACCAGGTACCCAGTATTGCCAAGTGCCCCCCATCCTGTCTGCATCCTTCCTACTCCCAGCAGTGTCCATTGTCTGCTGATCCCACACTTGTGCTCATGTGATGAGTAATCAGAGTCCACTTATGAGTGAGAACATGAGGTATTAGTTATTTGTTTCTGTGATAATTCACTTAGTCTGATGGTCTCTAGCTGCATTCATGTTTCTGTGAAGGCCATGGTTTGTTCTTCTTTATGGCTGCATAATATTCCATCATGTGTATGTACCACATTTTCTTTATCCAGTCTACTTTTGATGGACATCTGGGTTGGGTCCATGTTTTTGCTATTGTGAATAGTGCTGTAATGAACATACATGTGCAGGTGTTTTTTTGGTACAGCAATTTATGTTCCTCCGCGAATACTCCCAGGAGAGGGATTGCTGGATCGTAAAAATGCTCAAGTTTTAGTTCTTTGAGAAAATGCCACACTTCTTTCCACAAAGGTTAAACTAGCTTGTATTCTTTTTCCTTTAATTATCCAAAGTGGTTTCTGTCACTTATAGCCAAAAATGCCACTCATGCAGTACCTTCTTCATATGTATTGAAATTAACCCACGATAATTTAAGCTTGACACACATAAATACAGGGCATAAGTAAAATATGTTTTTAGAATTAGAATCCACTAAAGAGGAAACATAGTTGATATTACTTATATAACACACTTGATAGATATTTAGTTTGATACTTGAAATTGCTGACATTTACTGGCAGTTTCACATAGTTCAGCCTAATAATGGGAATAGCTTTCTGAGTAGAATAAACCATTCTATGGCAAAATTTCTTCTTAAGGATCATAGAAAAGCAGGTTTTTTTTTTCTCTCCTAGTATTTGTATTTCCCAGAAGGTACTGGATTTCTATGACTACCTATACAAATTCAGAATGTTATCTGGGGTCTCCAGATGGAGGTTTTCACAATTATAAAGGAAATAACTATGACTAGGATTTATTTAGAGGTAAGTGTGAGGTGGTTTATTTTGAAAAGAATTACACATGTATTTATAACTCACATACAAAACACACTTTCCCACTAATTTCAGAATATGGACTTAACTAGTATATCCGTCTTCAAAGAAACTACTGAGAATGTCTCATATAAAAAATAGAGCTTGATTTATTTTCTAACCAATTCAGGACAAAATGCCTGGAAAGTAATTATTTTTACTATTCAAAGTGGTTAATATTTATTAGGCACCTACTATGTCCTAGACAGTCTGATGCGCTATTTGTACGAATGCTTTCATTTAATGATTATGGCAAGAAATATATTATCATTATGCTTATTTAACAAATAAAATATTACATCTTAGAAAGATCAAATAATCTGCTAAAGACCACAAAGCAAAAAATGACATGACTAGCCTAGTAAACTAGTTCTGTATGACTCCAAAACCCATGATTACAAATACTATTTTTGAATTTATTTATTTATTTATTTATTTTTAAGAAAGCAGGATTTACTAAGAGGACAAAAAAGCTCCCACAGTGGGAGGGGACCCGAAGGGGTTCCCCTCATTTTTGAATTTAGCTGGCTACCTGGATACTACTGCTAATTATCATATAAAAGACTTCAGATACATGAAGAACATTTAATGCCCAAAAGAAAAAAAAATGCCTTTTTTTTTTTTTAATCCTTTGACATTGGTGGCTTTCTCTATCAGTAAAACTATATTGCTTCATCTTAGGCATCTCATTTCTTTCCACAGTTTTTTTTTTTTTTCCTTTTTCAGGAGCACAGACATTGCCTATCTCCATCTTCTGAAAACTGACAACGAAAACTAACCATGAGAATCCAGTTGTGCCACTTTGCCAGCATCTTTGCTTAACGTGGACAAAACTGCTTGTGTATTTATCTCTATTGCTAATGCATATGCTTCACATTTGAGAGAGAAAGAGAGGAAAGAAGAAACAGAGGTATTTTATATTACATAAACCTCGATTTCCTTTCCAAGCTGACACAATATATCAATTGCTTTGTAGTTCCTAAGCCTTTGGTTTCTCCCCTCCAGTCGATATCACTTAGCACAATACCAAACATTCCATTTAGGCCTTTATTCATTTAGCCAACACTGGCCACCTTGAAACAAATAAACCAGTTCACCATCAGGTTACATTTGTTACCTTCTAGCATAGACTACTGGTGGCTTCTGTGTAGTCAGGGAAAGGTAAAAGGAAAATGTCTTAAGAAAATTTGAGTAACTTTCTGTTTACATGGTCTTTATGCCGACTGCTAGGAGATTCAGCTTCCTTAGTTTCCATCCATATTCCCAATTTTGAAATCCAAGTTTGTAGCTGCAAAATAGAAGGCATTTGTTCTAAAAAATATTTGTATTTGCCTGGTAGGTTAATTGCTCTCAAAAGAATATGAACTAAAATATTTGTAGATACATAGACACAATTTGTTGTCATCTTTATCACATATAGAACATCATTACAAATTAAAGATTGTGGTGAGATACAATTGTCTCCAAAATAACCTACTTCCTTTAGGGAATTCCAAATCTGCATAAGCTCTTTGATGAAGCTGGGGAAATGGAGGAAGAGTATAAAGAAACAATGCTACAATGTACCCTTAAATCAGAATTCCTTCCTATTATTCACCTGAATATTTCCATATAATATAAGCTCTGGAAAAAATATTTTAAGAGTGGTTTCCAGGATACAGAATAACAATCTACTCTGATGCAAATTAGTGGTATCATTCATTAGCTGCTGAAAGCATCTCCAAAAATAAAAATATTCTCTTGTAGAATGATTGTTTTGGTATTATCTTAATTTCCTTCTTTGTGTATGAGAGAATTGAGGGTGAATAATAATGAAAGCATACTGTGCACAACGATTCAAGTGGCTGTTTAAAACCTTATTCTACTTCTTGTACCATCAGAAATAATCAGCTCCACATAACATTTTTTATGACTTCCGCTTGCAAAATAAACCTGTTACATTTTAGGTCACACTTAGCCTGTTTCTCCTCTTCAATATGTGTGTCTACAGGCACAGGTATGTGTGTGTGCCTGAATATGTGCCTGTGTATGTAGGAGAGAGAGAGGGAAATTAGATAAAAATAAATATAGAAAAAGCTGATTTGCTTTACCTCTATACTTTAGCAACTTTCACTCTGAAGACCGAAAGAATTTTTCTAGGTTTAGAAGAGAATAGCTATTCCAGAAAAGAAATGTATTGCTTCATTCAACAAATAAGTCTCTGCCCTCATGAAATTTGTACTCTTGTGGGGGAGACAATAAATAACAAACAATAAAATACATAGTGTTCTATAAGTATAAGTTTTGTTGAGAAAATAACAACAACAAACTAGAAGGTGAGTTAAATCTACAGTATTGAGGGGGAACAGGTAGTTAGGATGGGCCTAATGGACAGGTAACACTGAGGGAACACTTAATGGAGGTGAGTAGATTAGCCTTGTATATATCATCAAAGTCTCTGACGTGGAAATAGGCATGGTATAACCAAAAACAAACAAATAAGCAAACAGAAAAATAGCAAGGAGTTTAGGATGACTGAATGACCATGAAGGCAGCTTTCTAGGAGTTAATGTCAGAGAAAAACTAATCTAACATGAGAAAAGCAGATCTTGTGATATATTATAAAGAATTTAGATTTTATTTTGAATGAAGGAGAGTTATTGGCAGATTCTAAGCAGAGAGTTATAGGATCTTTCATATATATATATATATGGTTGTTGTTGTTGTTGGAGTCTCACTCCATCGCCCAGGCTGGAGTGCAGTGGCACACTCATGGCCACCCCAGCATCAACCTGCTGGGCTCTGGTGATCCTTCCGCCTCAGCCTTCCAAGTAGCCGGAACTACAGGTGCTCTACCATGTCTGGCTAATTGTTAGATTTCTTGTAGAGATGAAGTCTTGCCAAGTTGCCCAGGCTGGTCTCAAACCTGTGGGCTCAGGCAATCCACTCTCCTCAGTCTCCCAAAGTGCTAAGGTAACAAGCTGAGCCACTGAGCCTGGCCTCTCACTTATATTTTTAAAGTAACACTCTTTTTTGCAGTATTGGGAATAATGATAAAAGAGTGCACTGTCTGGGAAATTATTGTGGTAAGTCATAAGAAAGGTGATGTTGGCTTGGACCACAGTGATAGTAGAGGTTTTGATGAAAAGTGATCAGGTCTTAGAAATATTTTGAGGCTAGAATAAGCAGATTTTCCTGATAGATATTGTATAGAATGTGAGCAAAAGAAACATTTTTTGGGAGAAATCTAAGGCTATAGAAGGGTGGTTTTCATCAACTGATATCAGAAAGATTGTGGGAGGCGAAAGTTGTATGAGAAAAGTTCATTTTGGAGACACTAAGTTTAAGAGGTCTACTAGACATCCAAGTGGCAATGTCCTGTAGGTGACTGGTCACATAAATCTGGAGGGAGGTTAAAGCTGGGTGAGATCACAGAGAGAGCGAGTATTGATAGGCAAGAGAAGAGGATAAATTAATGAACCTTGGAGCAATATCAAGAGGTAGGAAAAGAGATAATGAACTAATGACCAGTAAAGAAAATAAACCACTCCAGTATTTCTGAATAGAGATATAATATAGGGAATGACTTTACATGTTTTTGTGAAAAGGCAGAAGAGCAAAAAAAGAGGAAAGCACTGTTTCCCAAAAATTTGGTAGAACAGAAAGATGTTAAGGTCTCCACAATAGCAAAGCTTGTCTGATTCCACAGTGTCCCTTGTGGCTGCTTCAGAAGCCCCTGTTATTTGCCTCTTAAGGAGCTCACACTTACAACAATGGACACTGCCAGATCCCCAGAACTATTACAAAAGCCCACAATAGCCTTCAGTGATCCAGAACCTCCCATTGTTACCACTAACTTGGCTATATTTGGAATGCTGGCACAATTGCTGGAACCATCCATGGTTTTGCCAGAGCCCATGGTCACTCAGCAAGTGCTACCAGAAGAGAAGAGTGTACACTCACTAACAGCCTTCTCATATGGTGCAAGTGCCTTCCATTAGCAGAAAATACAGAACCTAGTTGGCAAGAGAGTCTGTGAAATGTAATTTGCCTGAGTCAGCCTGACTATACAATGGAGAGAACAAGTTGGATCAAGTACCAACAGATAATGTCTGGTATCTTCCAATCTTTGATTATTCAGCATTCATACACTATCTTATCATATTTAAACTTCTGAATAGCAACAATAATGCAAAATCATATTTCTACTAATATGATGCAACTATTCCTCATATAAACAATAACACTTTCATTTTTATATTCTTTCACCTAAAAGTAGACAAGTCTTAATTCTACTGTAACCAGTTTTGGAAGATATTAATTTTATGTTAATTACTCTTCTAGTTAAGTCACAATTTTATCTTCAGTACTGCTTTTTAAAAATAAGTAGGAAAGAAAATGAAGAGAAAGAAAAAAATGGTGTGTGTGTGTGTAAAATTACAAAATAAGCAATAATAACTATGCATAGTGGCTTTCATCCTGGTTTTTGTAATCGGTCACAGATGTTCAACATTATTTTCTTTTTCCCCCATTTATCCCTTTATTCCTTCAGCCTAGACTGACCAGAATTTCCCCCAGTAGAATGGCCTAATACCTAAACCTTTGTTTCTCAAAGTCTAATCCTTAAGTAATCTTCCAGTTATCAGTTTACATGTAGTCTTCTATTGATTTCTACCACTGAATATTGAAATGCTAAGAGAAATCCCAAATAATCTTCTGGGCCTTATACTCAGAACTCTCTCTGACCTTAATAACTGGCATCTATCATTACAGAGTAGAGCAGTCCCTCCTTTGCCTGTTGGCATGCATGAGGAACCCTAAATGGCTAGATGGCTAACATGATTTTCAGTTCCAAAAATCACTTTTTGCTCCTTATTGAAATTATTTCTCTCCTTTGAACTAAGACTGTTTAAAAGAATGTAGTCCATTTAAAAAGTAAAATAGAAAAGGAGAGAAAGAATTCTCCGATGTAGGGAAGAGGGCCAATGCTTGGGGAAACATGGCCTGGTCAGAACTTGATGAAAGCAATGGCCTGAAGTAAGACTTTTAAATGAGCAGAACCCAAACATTTCAGAACAAAAAATAAACCAAGTGAGATATTACGTTTACAAGAAAGATAAGACTTTATTTACTTATTTATTTATTAAGTCAGAGTCTCACTCTGTTGCTCAGGCTGGAGTGCAGTGGCATGCTTACAGCCACCACAGCCTCGACCTGCTGGGCTCAGGTGATCCTTCCACCTCAGCCTTCCAAGCAGCCGGAAATATCCGGCTAATTTTTTGATTTATTGTACAGATGAGGTCTCACCAAGTTGCCCAGGCTGGTTACGAACCTGTGGGTTCTGGCAATCCTCTCACCTCGGCCTCCCAAAGTGCAGGGATTATAGGCATAAGCCACTGCGCCCAGCCAAATAAGATTTTATTAAATCTATCTTCAATTACTGGACCTCTATAAACTGGTTATGGAAGTATGTTGGTTCCAGGCATACAGTTTATAGAGTTTATGTGCTGAATTTTGTATGACAGTGCCTAAATTTGCAAGATTTTGACTTTTGACTTTCAGTGAGTCTTCAGCAAGTTATTCTATCAGATTGCCCTACAAGTTCACCTACTTCTAGTAGGATACATTGTAAGAACAGCAAATATCATAGGTATGAGCACTTTGCTGCAATACCTTGTCTTACAAATGAATTTCTTGGTCAGAAACAAAATTATGTGGAATGCCATGATGAAAAATTAGATCTTTAGTAAGTCCATGGATGGCTGTGGTAGCAAAAGTAAACCAGATACAAAAACATTTAAATAGAATAAATATCTATTACTGTGGAAATAGATTGCTATCCCCTTCATAATACAAGTGTCCAATGAGATCACTTTGCCCCCAAATGGGCAGATGTTCCCTGAATTCCAAAGGACCATATTTGAAATTTGGCTTTAGTCTTCCTAGTGGCAAGTTGGGCACTCATTAGTAGCAATTGTCAGAGAAGCCTCATGGAATGAGGATATGTATTGCTGAGTTCATTCATAACCTCTTTGTATGCAATCAAGTTCACTCTGTACAGGAATCCATTGGGCAAGTACTGAGGTTACTTGAGAAAGAAAGATTAATTGACATCCACAGAATGGATCATTTTTTCACTTTCAAGTGTCTTCTCTGTAATAGGTGTCCTTTTGTGGGTGAAATTTTGAGATACAAATACCCTTATATGCTGTGCCTTTTCCAACAGGCTTATTGTCTTAGTCCATTTGGACTGCTATAACAAAAATACCATTAACTGAGTAGCTTATAAACAATACATTTATTTTTTTTGGCAAGTCCAAGATCAAGGTGCCAGCAGTGTCTTTCTTCCTCATACGCAATGCCTTCTAGCAGTTTCCTCAAATGGTGAAAAGGACCAGCTAGGCCTTTAGAGTTTCTCTTACAAGGCCACTAATCCCATTCATGAGGGCTCCACCCTCATGACATACTCCCTTCCCCAAAATCCCACTTTGTAATCCCATTATGTTAGAAGTTGGAATTTCAACGTATAAATTTTGGAGGCACACATTCAGATCATAGAATATATTTACATGCTTTATCTTCTATCATTAATCTTTCCTTTTTGTTTTTTAAGTTTCTCACCATTCATCTAGATAAGAAAAATAAAAAAGAATGTCATTTAGAAGCATATACTGTATTTATTCCACAAATATTTATTGATTGCCTATGCCTGGCACTCTCCTATGTCTTAGAGACATGGTGAGCAAACCAAGATAATCAAAAGGTGAATGATGCTGAGCAAAATGATGTTGTTCTCAAGGAGTTTACAACTTATTAGGGAATACACTTATCTAATAATTGCACAAATATATAATCAAAATGCTCATGAATAAAATATCATGGAGTTAAAGAAGCATAGAGCAAGATCTGGTATAAGAGGTCAGGGACAGTTTTCCCCAAAGTGATATTTGAGCTGAGGTATAAAGCTGTGCTCTCTAGGAATTAACTAAACAAAAAAAAAATGGAGGAGGGAGGAATATCACTTCAGAGAGAGAGAAAGAGAGAGAGAGAGAGAGAGAGAAATTTGAGAGAGAGAGAAATTTGAGAGAGAGAGAGAGAGAGAGAACACATGTATACAGGCCTGATGTATTTCAAACATCTGAGAGCAGACCAATGTACCTGTAGTGCATGGATGAAGGAGGAGAGAGGTTTGAGATGATGCTGTAGATATGAGATGTGCACCAGTTAATGGAGTGCTTTGAACGTTAGATAAAGAATTGGGGTCTTCAAATACAGCAAAGGGAAACATTTGAAGAAGCAAAAGAGAGGTGGTCAAATTTAAAGGGATCACTTTGGCTTTAATATAGAAGCAACACTAGAAAAGAGTAAGAGAAAAAAGGGGGGGTTCATCAGTCATTGAAATATTACCATTAATACTAAAATTTTGCCATATTTTAGGCTAAAATGGCTTTGGGGGTATTGGTTTTGAAGCCCATTGTCACTTACACTGGATGTATGGAAAAATTTGTTCTTCACATATTTCCCAACTCTGGTATATACAGACCTCCGTTTCTGAAATGATAGCAATTGGTCCATATAGTTCTTTTCAACCTGTTCAATATCTATGTGGCAGAGAAGACTGAACAAACACCCGTAGTGTGAGAATGGCCATTTATGAAGTGATGGTGACAAGAAAAGGACACCAAAAGCACTGACAGTGAGAAATCTTGCAGTCCTATGTGGACGCAGGGCAGCTGAGAGATGCATAAACTTTGGAGAAAGAGTAACTTGATTTAGAAATCAGATTTATCTCTTGTCATCCATGTGACTTTCTGTAAATTGTTGAATCTCCTCAAGGCTTGAAATCTATGACTTGAAATATTGTTTGGTTTGACATATGTATAACTTCTAGTGCAAAGGGGTACCACAAAGATTAACAGAAGATAATGGGTACACAAGCCCTAGTATAGCATGTAGCTCATAGAAAGCAACTATACATGTTCACTGTCTTTGCTCAAACAATCTGAATATTCAGTGATGGTATCTTCAGGTTTGTTAATATTACTTCCATGCATTAATATCACTGAAATTTATTGTATATTTTTTGCCTATAATTGTGTGATTTCCATGCAATCTGGTTGTTCAAATTACTTTATAAATAGAACAAGGTAGACATTAAATCTATGTATTCTTCTAATTAAAGTTAAAACATCTAGAATATGAGGATTGTGCTGGACAAAACACTCAATAAATACTGATAAATTCATGTATTTACAATAATTGAGAGCACTTGTTCTTTAAAAAGTGACTTTATTACTGTTAAATTTAGAAATCTTAAAATTATATTATTTTCTCTTTTCCAAATAGCCAGCAATTCCTTCCTTGTCTTCTTTGTCAGAAGGAGGAAAAAAATAATAATTTAGAATTTTACAGAAATCAGATTCATTGGGAAGTGTTTCATATGCTCATCCCGAATTTTCTTTTACCTTTTCACTGAGATATATATTATTATGGCCATTAAATTGGGGAAGTTCAGAAATGTTCAGAAGAACTCTTCTGGAAGATTAGCACATGAGAAAAGATGAGATTTATTCCATAAGCCAATGGTTTTCTTAAAGTCATCAAATCCTCAATAGAACTCAACAGCAAATGAAGTATCATAAGTAGTACATACAAATTTTTCAAATAAGAAAAAATATTACTGATTCTTCTTTACCACTTACTTCCTCTTTTATCTGTTCACTCTAAGAGAAATTGCTCCATAAGGTGCAACTAGAAAATATTTAACTGTGGTATTTGAATATCTTCCTAAGTAAGCAGTAGGAATAATGTCTATGATGTTTTTATTACAGGCATGTTTCCCCCGGCTGTTGTTTTAAGTCACATATGACTTAGTTATTGTGGAAAATACTAATAACAGACTACTTTTTGCTCATATAAGCCAATTTGGGAAAATATGACATTTATCTAGATGTTTAATCTAGATGTTTAATTAAGCTGCATATTGTTACAAAGAAAACAAAGTGACTGAAACCAAATTTTTTTTTTTTTTTTTGCGGTTCAGCAAGGGCTTTATTGGGTCTGAGGGCCTCAGTCCTTCCTGCCCGCTGCCTTCCTCATGGCGGCCAGCACGTTGCTCAGCTCCTCGCGTTTCCTCTTGGCGTGGATGTGCGTCCCCGCCCGTTTCTTTCTTTTTTTTTTTTAATAATCAGTACTTTTTATTATGATATTGTGGGGTACAATTAAGGGTTACGTATACAAATATGGCTTCGTTCAGGCACCCTTGTTAAGAGGTGTCTCCCCGCCCACCAATTTCTTGATGAACTTGAGCGCCCGCTTGTCTTTGGAGACCTTGAGCATCTCCATGGCGCACCGCTGGTAGGGGCGAAGCCGCACGCCTCCCGGATCATATCCCTCATGAACTTGGTGTGCTTGGTCAGGCGCCCGGGCCGCGGCTGTGTCTCAGCTTGCTCACGTTCTTGGTCACCTTGTGGCCCTTGTTGAGGCCCACGGCCATGGGGTAGCGCAGGGTCATGGCTGCTGCTTTCCACTGGCTGCTGCGGCAGAACAAAATTTCTTGAAATCTAGTTCGAAGAGTGCTTGCCTAAATATTTTAATGATTATCTGAGACTTGATTAAATTGTTTTATCTGCAATTTACAAGTTTTAATTTCCAAACCTTTTCCATATATGTTACTATATCTGTGGTGTGTGTAGGGAAGTATCTTCTAAATTGTGAAATGAAAAATACTTTAAAATGTTTATTATGTAAATATTAAATTTAGAAGATGATGGTATAGGAGTTATATAGCAGAAAGTGAGGTGTTGATTTTTAAGGGTCTTGGTGACTTCTGCCTTCAGGATCTAAAAGATAGAAAATTCGAATAATGATGGTCAATGCCCAAAGAAATTTCCTTGTTCAGAACCCAGTGGTCAGAGAAATGACCCATGGTTCTGTAGAAAACCTTCTCTTTCACCTTTAATAGTAGGTTTAATGAGTTGTAAATCAGAAAAAAAAGACCCCACAGAATTTCTACACTTTGCTCACTATGCATAAGCATAAACACACACACACACACACACACACACACACACACACGAATGACTGGATAACATAACAAAACACCCTTATGACATATTAAGATATAAAGCATATGTAATATATAATGACTAAATAATAACATTTTTTTAAAAAGAGAAACTTTTATCTTGCCAATTTTGCTCCAAAATAAATTACTTTAGGACAATGTTCTAGAATGATCCAGTAAATGTATATGTTTTAACATACACACAATTGAAAAGTTTAAAAATCATTGCACTCTTGCTTTGAAATGGTCTGTTTGGAAATTTTCAAATAAATGTCTTACATGAAAGAAAAAAGTGTTGTTGTTTTTTTTTAAAATTCATGTAGTACAATAATTCTTTTTAGTGCAAAAAAATACACTATCCCAGCAAATCAATTTCTGTTTCTTGTATGGAAGAATATCTGTTTGTAGATGACACCTTAATGCTGTCCATTTTGATGCACAGTGGGAGAACATAGTTACCAGTAACTATTCTCTCCCCTGGCATTCTTTCGGTGGCCCAGCAGATAGACTATGACATCACTGGTAGAGCTGTGAATATAATGTAAAGGTCATCTCTACCATTGATCTGAGGTCAGGGAAGATTTTGAGAGCTATGAGACATTCTTAAAGTTCTTTACACATACTGGGCCATAGAATCCATTTACAAATGTGCTTTCATTGTACTTCTAGTCAATAATAGAATTAACTGGATTTGCACTTTGATGTAGAGTTAAGAGGAAATCTCTTAGTACCACTTACATTTTTTAAGCGTGCAGACACACAAATCTCTGTTTTCTTGTTAGGAAGGATGCAAAATAAGTTATGTAATTTGAATTTGCTTGCCTTAAAATAAGCATCATATATATTTAAACAGCTATTCTCACCATCAAAACAGCATGCTTGAAATTTCCCAATTAATTTTTCTTCAAATGGCATCCTATAAGTTTTTGACCCATCAAAGTTGCTCTTGATGAAGAGAAAATTTATTGTAAGACACAAAACTAAAAAGAAAGAGCAGACAATATAAGATTATTTAAGCACATGTCCTTCATAGTAGTGCCCTAAACTTGTATCTCCATAGAAATAGAGAATTGAATGATTGGAGGTGGCAAATGTAGACAGAAAAGGGACAGAAAACCCAATGTAAATATGCTTTGGGAGAAAAAAAAAGATTAAAATAGAGGCTGTCATAATAGAAAATCTTGGTCTCAAGGATCATATACTGTCATCAGGATTTTTTTTCTTCATCTCTCTCCTCTTTCTCCTTGGGTAGATTATTTCATTATTGAGAGTAGCTCCAAAAATATTCCACCAGGTTCAATCAAGGGTAAGAGAGAGCACCTTTCTCTCCAGCCTAGATTCTGAATTACTTTTGATTGGCTCTGATTGGGTCATGTGCTTATCCATTAACCAATTATTATGGCAGGAAATGAATTAAGAGTGATGCAGGTAGTGCTTCTCCAAAATGAACTCAGGATATATTACTAATAGAAGAGGGGATTGATGGTGGGTAACTAAGCATACAATAAATGCTGTCTTCATCAAAAACAACTTTGATGGGTCAAAAATTTATAGGATGCCATTCAAAGTTAATCAAATTATGAGTTTAAAGGGAAAAAAGTTAAAGTGTGTTTAAAGAATAGATAATAGATCAGAACAGCTAGATACATAAAATTGTAGAAAAGCAAAGACTAAGTTCAAAATATGACAATAATATGATGAACCAACGATTTTGTATTTTAATTCTTTAATCTATGAGGAATCAATATTGTTTCCTCAGGGGACAAACCTGTTACCTAAATCTAGCACAGTAATTGGTAACTCCTACGTTCTCAATGAAGAATGCATTTCAAAGAAACTAATTTGATAATAACTGGCACTGTGAATTGGAGTGGTAGAACAATATAGTTAGAACACTACTGAAATAAATCACTAACAACATTTGAAGAACCTATCAAGTTCTGATTTATTAAAGTTTTTTAGAATGTGCTAATCAACTCAAACTTTTTGGGAGTGTTTGAAGTTGGTTCCAAAACTGTTAAGGAAAGTACAAAATAAAAACTCTTTATTTGTTGTGTGTTTAGATACTGGCCCCAAAACTGGTTCAAACTGACTGTAAATAATTTAAACAAATAAAGAGTTAATTCAAAATTGTTTTTATATTGAAACTGAGTAATTATAAGTATTTGGAGCCCTTGAAACTACTGTTTTCTTGAGTATTCTTTTTAAGTTAAATTGGAGGTCTTTTAGAACACAGTGTAAAAATGAACAGAAATATGAAAATTGGTGCCTACATGAATTAAAAATTGAAACAAGCTGTGAGAACTATGGAAACTTCTCAGAGGTAACTTTTCTGCAAACGCTGCCATCCTTAAAACCAATTTTTATTTTGGAGAGCAGCAGACACTTGACAGCAATTTTCACTTATATGAGAAAGAATGCAAACCATCTACTGGTTTGCAATATGCAGCCTGTTTGCTTTTTTCTCCCCTGTAAGACAAATGATCACTAGATATTTGTTCTCCACTCATGTTTGAGCCACCTTCCTAGATTTGGAAATCTGACCATCAACCAACCTGTTCTTTGAATGGATGTGCTCATGGAAATATCTCAGTCCCATTTTCTGAACCTCACACTTTCTGGCATTTCCGGTCTTTGTGTCTAACCACAGAAAACAATTTTTTTTTCTTCCGCTAAATAGGCAGAGTCTGAGAACTAAGTCAAGAAGAACATTCTTTAAGTGAAATCAGGTGGTTTATTTTGTGGGGATTGTGTGATTCTCAGACTGGGATGACCAAAAATAATCTAGTCACATTTCAGGAATGATCTTATAGGTACATGTTGCTTATTCTTGCTAAGTCTCAGTTTCCTTGTCAATAAAAGGAAGTCAATAACACTCCTACAATTATTGTGAGGGCAATGTACTAATACAGTCAGTTTGCTCAGCCCAATATCTTGTGCATAATAATCTCAACAAACATTAAATTCAAGAAGAAAAAGACTTAAGAAACATTTCATAGAATCTTAAGAGATGTGGGATTTACAACAAAGTTTAAATCAGTGCAGGAATAAAATTTGTAGTTTATATTTTGTGGTCTATAATATAAAAGAGAGATGGCAGAGGTAAAAATCAGGTGTGACCATAAAGAATGCCAACAGATTTGATGGCTTAGAAAAATTTTGAAAAACAATGTATAATTTAACACATTGCTAAGTATATATCTGGAGTTTAGAAACCTGTAATACAGGCAAAGCAATCCACTGAAGACCACTAAAGAAAACTGGAGATTCAAAATAAACAATGTGATAACAGGAGAAATGTTCTTTCAATGATCAGGATCAACGGATGGCTGTGAAAACTTCCCTAAACTTAGAGGTCAAAAGAGCTAAAGAAAAAGAAAATCTGTTTAGGAAGTTTCTGAGGAAGAACATATTAATATATTCACGTTTAAATATTTAAGTGTAGTTTAAGAACTGGATTAACATTGGAGAAGATGTGAAAAATTCAGACAGTAGACTCTGTTCACAGTTTCCTTTTGATTCAAAATATAAAACATTAAAAGCCTATTTTATAACTATAAATTCAAGTTTATTATTTTATGGATTATATAATCATCTCTTCTTAGCCAAATGAAGCTATCACCTTCCTTAAAACTTTTCATTAAATTAATATTTGTAATTGAGTTAAATTTTTATACATGTTTATCTTTCTTCCTTACTCCTATGTGTTCAGTGCTGAACAAGTTAGAAGATTTAAGAAGAGCACATGAGGTGCCATCTGACCTCACAGGCACACCCTCCAGGCAGACCTGGTCACTCCCAGTCCTTACTCCCCACTCATCTCTTCCAGAGAGCACTAGTACATGGGTAACCCTAGGGACATCATCCAGGATACAAGTACGCAGCACACAAAATTCTTATACCTTTCATTTTATTTTAGTCTTCTTAAATTCTACAAAGTTCAAAGATTAGTTTAAAATAGCCAGCAAATAACTTTCTGAGAGTGTATTACCTACCAGTCATTCTACTTAAGTTTAATCCGAATTTTAGAGGATTTGGGGTTTTGAATGGAGGGTGGAAAGGTAAATAAATTTATAGTATACAAAATAATAATAATTCCTACTAACTGAACGTCTACTCTGTTCTATGCCTGTAGCATGCTTATCTTATGTCAACCTCACCCGATTGTATGATGTAGATACATATTTTACCAATTTTACATTTGCCCAAAGATAGATGTTAATAAACTGAGGCACCAAACTTCAAACCCAGAAACCCAGATGTTCCTTTTTTCTTTTTCAACAGTTTTCTTAAGTAATATTTTATATATCACCAAAAATCCATTTCAGGTATAAAATTCAATATTTTTTTTAACTTAACCTCAAAGAAGAATGCAACAACCACCAACATGCGTCTGTTTTAGAATATTTTTTATAAAATTCTTCATGTTCATGTAAATTTAATCCTCATTTTCAACCTCAGTTTGAGGCAATCAATCATCTACTTTCTCTACTTTTTCTCTTTAAAAATTTGCCTTTTCTGGACATTTTATATGAATGCAGTCTTACAGTATATGGTTTCTTTTTTCTGACTTCTTTCACTTTATGTGACACTTTGGGTCTCTCTGTGAGGTAGCATGAATCAATAGTCCATTACTTTTTATTGCTGAATAGTATTCCATTATATGGGTATATAATATTTTGTCTATGCATTCATTAGGTGATGGATATTTAGTTTCTCCCACCCACTTTTTTGACTTGAAAATAATGTTATTACGAACATTTATACACAAGTCTTTGGGTGGATATATTTTTTATTTCCCTTGAATGGATACATAGAATTGTTGGCTCCTATGGTAGTTTTATGTTCAGTTTGTTGAGGAATAAATTATTTTCAAAAACGGCTGTACTATTTTTCATCGTCACCAGCATTGTATAAAGGTCCTGTTTTTCTACATCCTCGACTATATTTTTATTGTCTGTTTTATTAATCATAGCCACTGTAGTGTGTATGAAATGGTATCTCATTGTGGTTTTACTTTATATTTCCCTAATGACATATAATATTGAGCATCTTCCTGAGTGTTTATTAGCCATTCAGTATCTTCTTTGTTGATATGTTTATTATATCTTTTGCTCATTTTTATTAGGTTGCCTTCTTTTTGAGTCTAAGAGATCTTTATATATTCTTTTTTTTTTTTTATTGTGAGATTGAGGGGTACATTTAAGGGTTAGGTACACAAATATGTCTCATTCAGGCACCCTTGTTTGTAAGAAGTGTCCCCCCATCCCCAGACAGGTATTTACTGCCATTAATTGCTTCCCCTATCCCTCCCAC